>JAJOOR010000038.1:0-14174 GCA_036250505.1 Solanum acaule
AAATATGTGGTCTTAAACAAATAACATTTGTGTGAATATAAAATATTTCTTTAAGAGTAAATGATAAATTTAGAGTGAAATTATCATTGAAAGTAATATAGATAGTTTAAAATTAATTATTTTCATATATAGAACATTTTTTGAATTAATTAATAAGAAATTATAGTAGAATAAAATATACAGCATTCAATGTTCATATATATATATATATATATATTATTTTATTTTTTATTTTTATTATATTTTACCTCATCATATGTATTGTTATTAACCACAACTTTTATTTCGACAACATGATTTATTTTTTTTTCCCTTTTTATGACTAATCTAGAATTAATGGTAATGCATCTTATTTCCACCTCAATTCATACCGAGGAGGTAAATTCTGAATTTAAATTTTTTAGGTTTAACATTTAAGATTTTTTTTCATTGAAATCAATAATTATTTAAAATTTAATTTCATATCTACTACTTATCTTAATCAATAATGTTTTCCTTTAAGAACACTATATTTAAATGTACACTGCTAATTATCTACATCAGTGCTTTTGCTTGCATGCTTGCGTAAAGCTAACTTTTCTAACAGATAATTCACACTTATTTATAAAAATAAAATACCTATGATTATTTTATTTGCACAGTACGATAAATTTTTATTAGCGAGTTGAGACTTGAGATGGTGATAGTTGAACTTTATTTCTGTGAATCGGGAAGTACAACGTGATGTATGTCAGGAGAGGAACAATATTGATACATGTCAAATTTGTGATACGAAAAACCATACTGCTCTTAAGTGTCTCTAAAGGTGGAACTACTCTTACCAAGCTGCAAATGAGCTACCACAAGCATTGGTTGCTACTAATCTACAAAACACTACTGATGACACCTAGTATATGGACTCAAGCAAGTAGTCATATGAAACTTAACTCTATCTGATCTTAAGAAATACAATGGACCAGATAAAATCATTATTGGGAATGGATCAAAGTTAGACATAGCACATGTTGGAAACATATCAAGAACATGCCTAAAGTTAAAAGAAGTTTTTGTAGTTCCTAAGATTAATAAATATCTACTCTTAATTAGTAAACTTGCAAAGGATAATTGTTGCACTCTTGAATTTGATGAACTAACTTTATTGTAAAGGACGAGAAGATAAGGACACTGCTAGCGAAGGGATCTAAAAGGAATGGACTCCATGCTTTGGAAGATAACAATCTCTATGCTCTAACTGCTGCACACGATTGGAACACATTAGACAACATGTGGCATATTAGATTAGGACATCCTAGTTTGATGTCTTTAAAGTTCCGAGTATAGTTGCTTCAATGTTAGTAGTTGGAATAAAATGCCTATTGTTTGTTCTAGTTGCCAGTTGGACAAAAGTTGTAAACCTCCATTTGGTTTGGTAAATAAAATTGAGAAGGAACCTTCATTGAAAATTCATTGTGACTTGTGGGGACCTGCTCCTGTTGAATCTTCTCAAAATATGAAATATAATGTCATTTTTATAGATGATCACAAAAGATATACATGGATTTATCCACTGAAAAAGAACTATAATTTTTTTTTAGGTTTTTGTAAAATTCCAAAAAATGATGGAAAAACAATTCTCTAAAGAAATTAAGATATTTAGTGTGATGGAGGTGGTGAGTTTATCAAAATAGACTTCATAAAGCATTTGGAAAATTCTGGCATTTTGAGATATATTTCATGTCCTAACACACCTGAACAGAGTGTAGTTTCAAAAAGAAAACATAGACATATTGTGGAGACTGACATTACTCTACTACTTCATGCTAAACTACCTTTGTTTCTATGAGTTGAGGCTTTCCTCACTGCAATGCTCCTCATTAATAGACTTCCCTTCTCTTTAAGTAGTCCTAAAGATGGTAACTCCATTTCTTAAGTTATATGGAGAGCAACCTGATTACAACAACCTAAATGTGTTTGGGTGTAGATGTTTTCCATATATCAAGGGTGGAAACAAGTTCAGTTCAACGACTTACCCTTTTATGTTCATAGAGTACATCAACTTAAACTAAAAATATAGATCTTATCATCCCTCTACAAAGAGGGTGTACATATCCAGCCATGTGTTTGATTAAAACACATTACCCAATGTGTGTCCAAGTCAATCTCATACTAGCGTTGATGTCTCACCTCATCTTACTATTTTTGTTGAATCTTTCTCTCAACCTGGAGCACATGATAATCATAATTCAGTGGAAGTACAGCTGTACGCAAGTAAATTCTACTACAACAACTCTAACCCCTATATGCCTTGATGATGAGAGTGTTATTGACCCCTCAGGTGTAGGATTAGATGATGATCATAAGGAACAAGTAGAAAGTAATAATCTAGATATTAGTAATGAGACACATATTGATGAGACTCTAACAACAAATTTCGGATCAGCTAGTGACAGTAAGGAACAAGTTGCACGTGCAGGTCCAGTAAATGATGGTTTATTAAATCCCACTTTCTTTGTGACTAATCCACAGGGGATACATTTAGAAGTTGACTTCTCTAAGTGGAATATGCCAGAACATCATTAACATGAAGATACTACACTACAATCAAATACTTCAGTTGATGTACTTCTTGCACCGCAAGGGCATCATATGATCACTACACCTAAGGAAAAGAAACAACACCTATCTGTGGTTGTTCGCAACAGCAACAAAGAGATTTTGAGGGAACCAAATACTACTAAGAAATCACTAAGGTCACCTCATTTGCTTGCAGAAATTAGGAGGAAATCAATACTTTACATACTAACAAGATATGGGTATTGGTGCCCAAGTCTCCTCGTATAAAATTGATTGGTTAAAAATGGGTGTTCAAGAAAAAATTAAAAGCTGATGGAACAGTAGATAGATAGAAGGATAGACTTGTGGCCATGAGATTCTCATAGCTTGAAGAAAAAGATTTTGAAAAAACATTTAGCCTTGTGGTTAAATCCATAACTATTATGGTGGTTCTACCCATTGCTATCAGCTCAAAGTGGGAAGTTAGGCAACTAGATGTCAAAAATGTCTTTCTTCATGGCTTCCTACAAGAGGAGGTGTACATGAGTCGTCCTCTTAGATTTATTGATCTCAGATATCCTCTACATGTGTGTCTACTTAAAAAGGCACTGTAATGATCTTAAACAAACATCAAGAGCCTGGTTTGATAGGTTTAGCATGCATCTTCTACACCTTGGTTTCATTTGTAGTAAGGCAGAACCCTTCTTATTACTATGCAAATTCACAAAGGCACAATATTTATCTTGTTATATGTGGATGATATTATTGTCACATGAAGTAATTCATCACATGCCTCAGAGTTTGTTCTACAACTGAGAAAGAGTTTGCTATGAAAGATCTTGGCCTGTTACACTTCTTCCTTGGAGTAGAGGTTAAGTATTTTGAGGGCGGGAATTCACTTAAACAAGCAACTGGGGTTAGGAGTTCCAAAACCCACATCAATGAGGTTGATGATGGCAGATAGTTCAGTGAAGTGACCTATGGGTATCCTATGTGATGTGCTCGTAAAGGTGGACACGTTCATCTTTCTAGCAGACTTTGTGATCTTGGACTGCAAAGTGGATTTTGAGATTCCTATAATTTTGGGAATACTATTTCTGGCCACAGGACGAGCATTAGTAGATGTTGAGAGAGGAGAACTGAAGTTCAGACTCAACAAAGAAGAGGTAGAGTTTAATATTTGCAGGTCAATGAAACAACCACATGACATGAATGTGGTTTCTGCGATAGAGGTTTTTGATGAAGAAGAGATGGGAGGAACCATTGAGGAGAAGATGGCTGTTGAAACATTAGCAGTTGTGTTGATGAACTTTGAAGTTGATTTCCGATCTAACTATGTAGAGACCGTGAATGCTTTGTAGGGAATGGTAGCACACTTTTATTCTCCAAAGAAACTGGACTTGGATTTGAAAAACAGGCCAAGTCCTCCAGTAAAACCATCTATTGAGGAGCCACCTATGCTGGAACTGAAACAGTTACCCAGTCACCTGAGGTATTGGGAACTAACAACACTTTACCTGTGATTTTGGTTGTAGATTTGAATGATGAACAGGTTCAAGCTGTGATCAAAGTGTTGATAAGGTACAAAAGAGCTTTTGGGTGGACCATTGCTGACATCATTGGGATACCTCCGAGTATATGCACCCATAAGATCCAACTTGAGGAGGACTACAGCCCAAGCATTGAACACCAGCGGAGGTTAAACCCACATATGCAAGAGGTGGTAAAAAAGGAGATCATCAAGTGGTTAGATGCTGGGGTGGTGTACCCCATTTCTGACAGTCACTGGGTCAGCCCAGTGCAATGTGTGCCCAGAAAGGGTGGTATGATTGTGGTTGTGAATGCAAAGAATGAGTTGGTCCCACAACGACCAGTCACTGGATGGCAAGTGTGCATGGAATACAGGAAGATGAATAAGTAGACTTTGAAGGATCACTTCCCGATGACATTCATGGACCGGATGCTTGACAGGTTGGCCAGAAAAGGGTGGTACTGTTTCTTAGATGGATACTCTAGCTACAACTAGATATCAATTGCTCCTGAAGATCAGGAAAAAACCACCTTTACATGTCCTTATGGTACCTTTGCGTTTAAAAGCATGCCATTTGGACTATGTAATGCACCAACAACTTTCCAGAGGTGTATGATGTCTATCTTCTTGGACATGGTGGAGGACACTCTGGAGGTGTTCATGGATGACTTTTCAGTGGTAGGTGACACATTTGATGATTGTTTTCTTAATCTTAGCAGGGCCTTACAGAGATGCGAAGAGGCCAATCTAGGGTTGAATTGGGAGAAGTGCCATTTCATGGTCAAAAAAGGCATAGTCCTTGGGCACAATATGTCACAAAAGGGCTTAGAGGTCGACAAAGACAAATTTGAGGTGATTGAAAAGTTGCCTCAGCCTATTTGTGTGAAGGGTGTTCAAAGTTTTTAGGACATGACAGATTCTATAGGTGGTTCATCAAGGACTTCTCGAAAATTGAACACCCCATGTGCAATCTTTTGGAGAAGGAGGTGAAATTTGTTTTTGTTGAGGCATGTCTCAGAGATTTGAATGCCTAAGGAGAAGCTGATTTCTTCCCCAGTGATCATTGCCCAGATTGGGCTGATCCATTTGAGGTAATATGCGATGCTAGTGGTACTATTTTAGGAGTTGTGTTGGGGCAGAAGCGCAACAAGATGTTTCATCCGATTTACTATGCTAGTAAGTCACTAAATGAAGCACAACGAAACTACACAGTTACTGAACAGGAACTACTGGCGGTGGTGTATGCTTTGGAGAAATTTAGAGCTTACTTGCTGGGTACTAGAGCGATAGTCCATACAGATCATGCAGGTCTGAGATACCTCATGGAAAAGAAATATTCCAAGCCAAGGTTGATCAGATAGGTGTTACTTCTTCAGGAGTTTGATTTTGAGGTTAAGGATAGGAAAGGTTGTGATAACCAGGTGGCTGATCACCTGTCTAGGTTGGAGGCTGAAAAGAAAGAGGAACTCGAGCTCGAAATAAATGATTCGTTCCTGGATGAGCAGGTATTAGCCGCTACTCTTGATCTTATTCTTTGGTTTGCTGATTTTACTAACTTTCTTGTTAGTGATTTGAAGCCTGAGGGGCTGACATTTCATCAAAAGAAGAGCTTTTTACATGATGTGGGTAAGTATTTCTGGGATGAACCTTATTTGTACAGGGTGTGTGCTGATACTATCATTAGGAGATGCATTCCTGAAGCTGAGATGTTGCACATTCTAGAGGCATGTCACTCCTCTCCAGTAGGTGGCCATCATAGAGGTGCACAGACAGCCCACAAGATACTTCAGTGTGGATACTACTAGCCCATAATTCATCAGGATGTGATAGACATAGTAAGGAGTTGTGTTGTGTGCCAGTGGCAAGAAGCCATCTATCGACGCCATGAGCTACCCATGACACCTATTCTGGAGGTGGAGTTGTTTGATGTGTGGGGAATTGATTTCATGGGTCCATTTGTGAGCTCCTATGGGTAGAAGTACATATTGGTGGCAGTGGACTATGTGTCCAAATGGGTTGAGGCAGTTGCTTTGTTTGAGAATGATGGCAAGAGTTTTGCTGGTTTTCTTAAGAAGAATATCTTCTCAAGGTTCGGCACACCCAGAGCTAGCATCAGTGATGGCGGTTCCCATTTCTACAACAAGGTATTCAATGCATTTCTGGCCAAATATGGGGTTAAACAACATAAGGTGGAAACTCCTTATCATCCACAGACCAGTGGTCAAGTGGAGGTGTCCAACAGAGAGATTAAGGTGATTTTAGCTAAAATAGTGAATGCCAGCATGGCAAATTGGGCACGAAAGTTAGATGAAGCTCTATGGGCATATCAGACAGCTTTCAAGACGCATATTGGTATGTCTCCATATCAATTTGTGTTTGGAAAGGCATGTCATTTTCCAGTTGAGCTTGAGCATAAAGCACTCTAGGCTTTGAAGAAACTAAACCTTAGTTGGAGTGAAACTACAAACCTGAGACTAGATCAAATTAATGAGATAGATGAGTTTCGGTTGAGAGCATATGAGAGGTCCGCACTGTACAAGGAGAGGATGAAGCTATATCATGATAAGCATATTTAGAAGAGAACCTTCACTCCTGGTGATTTGGTGTTACTTTTCAATTCTAGACTTTGTCTATTTCCTGGGAAGCTGATGAGTCTGAAATTTGGACTTATTTGGAGCTTTATTTATAATGATTTAGTGTCCTTAAATGCTTATTTTGTGCCAATAACTGATGTAAAACCTTTGATTTTCCAGGTATTTTGATTGAAGAACAAAGCAAGGACACTAATTTGTAAAAAGGAACAAAGCGAGCTGAAAGAATGAAGAAAAGTACGCCTAGTGATCTCCAAGTATATTTGGCAAGTTGCTGAACGACCTCTTGACTGCCTAAAGTTCCAGTGTACCAAGCCGTGAAGGAGAAAATCAAGTTGGCGAGAGAAAAAAGTAGTCGGCGGATCACTGAGTGGTTCCGCGATGCAATGTCAGATCACCCAAAGTTATAGACCTGGAGAATGCTGAAGGCCAAGGAAAAAAGGCGATGGAATTGACCAAAGGGCGGATCACTGAGTTGATCGGCGAGCCCGACTTACTGCGCCGAATGACCCTTTGCGACATATTTTGGAAAACTATAAATACGTTTTTGAACGTTTAGTTTAGTAGATTTTTATCAAGTAGTAAGTATCATACTTTCAATATTTCGAATTCTGAGTATTTAGACAAGTTCTTCCTTAGCTTTGAAGAATTAAAGTTTTTCACATTTGAGAAATTGGATGTGGGTCTTTGAGATTCTTTTGGACCTTTGTAAAGATGAAATCAATCTTTACCTAGTTGATGGAAACTCAATTTGGTAACGATTTTTATCTTTTTACAATGTCTAGCTAAAATCCTAATTCTTGGAGTGTGATTATGTGATTATGGGCTGATTTAGTTTATGGGTATTGCTAATTATTAGTTTAAACGTTGTTTAGAAGTGATTTCAATCAGTAATTGTGGTTAATTTAAGAATTGTAGTTGCAAATGCAGTTCTACCTTTATGTTTTTGGCTTGCTCGAGAGAGGTTTTAAAACCAAGATTATTGATTGATGGTCTGTGGGTATTGGGCTGTCATGGGTTCAGCTCGAGAGAGTGAATCCTAAACCCTTTTCCACACATTCAGCTCGAGAGAGTGAATGAACTAAGGCATTGGTTGTTCTTATTTTGCATGCTTGTCGATGTTCGAGAGAAATCGACTTGATTCGGGGTAAATTGTTTGAGAAAAAGTTTACCTCCTCTATAGTCTAGCTTATTCACTAATATTCAGCTATTTCCTAATAGTTGCGATTACCCATTTGTTTACATTAGCCTATAATCGAATCACATCCTAAGAACCCGTCTCATTATTGTTATTCCGTATTATTTGCTGCTGTTATAGTTGATAATTAAAACCCAAAACCCCTTTATTTGATATTCGTGTCACCCCCTGATTTTAATTATGTTTTTATTTCAAAAATGTCTATTCCTATGACTGACTTGATCACATTCGTACTTTCCTATTGAATCTTAAACACGTACCACTCCCTGTGGGATTCGACCCCAACTCATTTAGTTGGGTTATATACTGACTAGCGATCGTTGACACTTAAAATTGGATGTAGTGTTCTTGAAATGTTAATCAAAATGGCACCGCTGCCTGGGAGTGGTGTTGGTTAAGATTCTTTTGGTTAAGTTGAATTTTGTTCTTGTTAGTCATAGTTGAATCTACTTACTTTCAGTTTTGGTTTTCATATTGCTTGTTTAGAACAGAAGAAATGAGCATGTCTTGTAGCAACGGTGACCCAATGGACCACCCTCCTTTGAGATTGATGGTTCTCAGGGATAACATCCTAAGTTTAAATCAATTGGAGGGTGAGTCAATCTGTGAGTTGTGGCTGAGATTTAAGTCACTATTGTTGTAATGTCTTGCTCATGGAATCTTAGATAAAATGCTATTGGACTGCTTCTATAGAGGTCTTGGTCCGGAGAACAGAGGAGTGGCTGACCAAATTTCTCCAGGTGGTCTCACACTACCACCTTATGCAATAGCAGCCCAACTCCTTGATCATATGGCCATCACCAACAATGAGACTGAGAAGGAAAAGATTTTGGCCACAATATTGACTCAGCTGGATCTCGTAGCCAAACATATTATAGAATTTGAGGTACCGGACAAAAAGAAAGATCGGTACATTCCCCCTCACGAGTGTATAAATCCCAAGGAATATGAGAGTGGACAAATAGAAGAGATACTCTCACTTATTCTCCACAAAGTCGAAGAACACGACAAAGTATTGAATGAGATAAAAAAGAATGTCTCACTGTTGAATCAGATGACTGCTTCCCATTCCATATCTATTCAGCTACTAGAGACCCAAATGGGTCATGTGTTACCTCATCTCTACTCCATGAATCAAAATTGAGTGGGAAATTGCGTTATGCCACGACGTTAACTAAGGTCCTTCTTGGGAGGAAACCCAAGTTTTACTGCTTTCATTTAGTTTTAGAAATAATCGTGTGTTGATTTTACAGGTTGAAGTGTAGAATGTGTTTGAAAAGAGCAGGTTGGCGAGCAAAATGTCAAGTCGGCGACTCGCCAAGTAGGTCAGCAAGCCAGACTTGGACCGCCGTTGGACTTAAGAAATTCTAAGGTTGGAGTCTATAAAACTCGGCGAGCCTAGGAGCAAATTGGCGTGTCGCCGAACAGGTCGGCGATCGCGACTTTGTCCGCCATTCGGACCCCCAAATTAACTGGAGGTCCGTTAAAACTCGGTGAGGTGAGTGCCCACTTGGTGTGTCGCCGAGTGGGTCGGCGAGCAAAATTAATGTCCCCGAAAGGGCAAGAACTGGACGGTTTTTAAAGGCCAAATGTTTAAACTTTCAAACTCTTTCACATTCCCTCACTTTTTAACTTCCCAAAATCATACCCGCACTATATTTTCCCGTATTTTCGTGTTTTTACTACTTCTTAGTCATCAATTGTGTGTTCGAAGTTGAATTTCTTTGCCGCCTAACTTTTCAAAGTATATATTCGGCATAAAAGGTTGGTTTTCCAAACCTCAAACTTTTATTTAGCAATTTTTACTCATTTTCAATCGTTTTGTTCTTAATGATATGTATTGGGACTCTCTGAATCCATGATTGTATGCTTATTTTCCATATTTAATTTGAATATCTTGCCTAAAATGATTAATTGTTGATTTCATGAATTTTTGTGCTTTAAAAATTTGTCAAAATTGAAAGGTTGTGCTAATTTGTTGTTGGGTCTAGTCGGGTGAAGTCTGAGTAGCCCTTAATTGTGCTAAATGATGTATTTTTCTCGATGATGGAGCGTTTGACGTAATTCCTAAGGGCGTAAGTCATGAAATAACCAAATCAGCCAAAGTCTGAGTATCCCGGTGGCATGGGTCTTAAGGGTCTAGGTTTAATTGAATGAGTGCATGTTTTGATTTTGTTTTCGGGGGCTGCGGGGTTGAATTTGGAAGTCGGGGTAGAAAGTAAGCACGTTGGGTAGTTTGACGAGCTGGGTCGAGCTCGCCGAACCACTTGATGGTTTACCAAATTCCCCTTGATCTCCCTTAATTTAAAGCTTATCTTGAGTTTTGGTTCTGTAACTTTCGACGAGAAGCCTGAGTTCGCCGAGTGCACTCGGTGACTTGCCGAAAGTTTTCTTTGATCGCCCTTTCTGAGCCCCTAACTAAAATGCACTGTAACTTTCGGCGGGATGGTCTATGCTCACCGAATGCTGTCGGTGATTCGCTGAAAGGACCCTCCCATCGCCGACATGCCATTTTTTTGAGTAAATTTTGAGCCAATCCATTTGGTAAGCCCGATCTGGCTTGCCAAAGTGATTCGGTGACTCACCGATCGGTTCTTCAAGTCTATTTGCAACAGTTTTTCTGCAACTTATGTTAAAATGAATCTAACTCTTTTTGATGTTTTTGAAGATATGGCTAGAACCAACCTCGACATGCCACCCCGTAAAAGAGCACGGGGCATAGTAATGAATGAAGGGGGAGCCAATCCTCATAAAAAGGGAAGGACAGAGCCTCCAAAGGAAGGCAAGGGCAAGAGGCCCGTGACTGAGGTTTCGGAGCACAACTTTGGCAGCGAGGGAGAGTCCTTTGACTTCTAAGATACATTCTCCGAGTCAAATGATGACCAGCCACTACAGTCCAAGCGAGCGGAGATTCGTGCTAGGTCTCGCCCAGACTCATCTAGAGCTCCAGTAGCAGACACAGTTCCAGCTCCGGCACCACCTGTGGCCCCAGTGCCACTAGTACAGATTCCTCTTTCTAGGCTACTCAATAGATTAAAAGCTAATGGGTTGCAGACAATTCTAAAAGAGAAGCTACTATCAACAGAGACCGACAAGGAGCAGATTGAGGTGGGAGAGAAGAGCATCTATAGAGACCTGCCAGATCTAGAGGAGACGATTGTACAATCATTGATTCAGACATCGCTAGCAAAGATGTCCATGGAAGGCCCTAGTGAATCGAGTGCTGTTGATGCTACACCGGGCATTGATGCCCCGAAAGATGGAGAGACTGTGTAGATAGGACTTTTCTTTACCTCTCTCTCTGTCCTTTTTATTGACTTTTTTGATATTTCATTGCATTTGAGGACACATTGCTTTTTGTTTGTGGTGGGGTGAGGTATTTCCATACCTACCTCTTGTGATTATTACTTTTGTTTATATATTGGGTTTTGTGCTGTAAATTGTGTTTTAACACTATTTTGTGGATGTTTGAGCTTGTGGCTCTTTGTGTTAATTGCTAATGGTTTTTGGACCCTTTTGAAAAAAATTGCCAGCTTTTGTGTATTTAATTGTGGTTGTTCTTGTGCTAATTTGAGTATCGATCATGATCAATACCGATAACTTGAATAGTGCTCTTAATCGAACAAAAATGAATGTACGGCTACAATGAGACCAAATGAAGTTCCATAGGCAATATGTGGACTTTTTGCATCTCGTTGTGATTAACTGACTATCGAATTGAGTCTCTTGTGAAGAACATTGCACACTAGCGAAAGTGTGGAGTCTTGTTTGATATTGGTACCAATGCCTTGTGTGATGAGCTTACTGTGAACCTTTTGTGATGACACCTAGAATTTGCCTCGTTGATCCGGTCGACTAAGTGATGCAAGCTCTTGAAATGATCTTAGGCAAAAAGTTTAAAGAGTGAAACAATTTCACATTATACCTTTTTTTTTTGCCAACCTTGTGAGTGTGTGAACTTTGCTTGAACATCCTTTGAGCCTTACCCTTTTCTTGGATGAAACTTGATGCAATTGTGACCTTTCTTTATCCCTTCACCCATAATCCTCATGAGATGTGGTTTGTTGGAATAGCCAACTTAGGCCAAAAGCCTAAGTTAGGGGTGTGGTGAAAAGAGAAGGTAAATCAAGAAGTGTGAAGAAATCCCCCTTTACCCGTGGTCTTGAGAAAGATGGAACCCCTCTATACAAAAAAATAAGAGAAAAACAAAGTGAAAGGAAAAAAAATGAAAAAGTCGTGGAATAAAGTTGTGAAAGTTGCAAAGCAAATAGGGTGTCCGGTATTCCATGGAATGTAAATAATGGGGTGAATTTTAAGAACGAATAAGAATGATGAAGAAAAGGAAAGAGAGTATTGTTCATACCACATTTCATGAGGATAGAAGCCACTGAACCTAAATGACCATACATTTACACTCAGCCCCGTTACAAGCCTTGAAAACACCTTTTTGAGATTAAGTGAGCTGAAACGAATGTTGGTTGGAAAATAAGGGCAAACCTATGGGTGGAGTCATGCATGTGTTCATCTTTGTGAGTGTGAGAGTTGTAGGTGATTTCGGAGCTCTAAATCGTTGAAGAATAGTGTGTGATTATGGAATCATTCTTTGTGTGAGGGCATTTGAGTACCTTTGTTGAGCTTGAACTTGCATTTGAAGCAAGTATTGTGAACTTGAGAATCTTTGGTAATGGTGAGTCGCAACTTCAACCATTGAGTGCACAATTGATCCTTGCATGATTAAGTTGAGTCTTGTTGTCTGCATTCATGATTGAGTCTTGTGTAGCACTATTTGAGACATCCTTTTTGAACTGCTGAACTTGAGTTTTACTTGAGGACAACAAAAGTTTAAGTTGGGGGTGCTGATGAGTCTGAGATTTGGACTCATTTGGGGATTTATTTATAATGATTTAGTGTCCTTAAATGCTTATTTTGTGTCAATAACTGATGTAAAACCTTTGATTTACAAGTATTTGGATTGAGTAACAAAGCAAGGGCACTAATTTGCAAAATGGAACAAAGCGAGCTGAAAGAATGAAGAAAAGTACGCCTGGTGATCACCAAGTCTACTAGGCGAGTCGCCGAACGGCCTCTTGACTGCCTAAGGTTCCAGTATGCCAAGCCCTAAAGGAGAAATTCAAGTTGGCGTGAGAAAGAAGCAGTCGGTGGATCGACGAGTGGTTCCGCGATGCAGTGTTAGATCAACCAAAGTTACAGACCTGGAGGATGCTGAAGGCCAAGACAAAAAGGTGATGGAATTGACTAAAGGCGGATCGCCGAGCTCGACTTACTGCACCGAATGGCCCTCGCAAAATATTTTTGGCAACTATAAATACGTTTCTGAACATTTAGTTTAGTAGCTTTTTATCAATGAGTAAGTATCATACTTTCAATATTTCGAATTCTTAGTACTGAGACAAGTTGTTCCTTAGCTTTGAAGAATTGTAAGTTTTTCACTTTTGAGAAATTAGAAGTGGGTCTTTGAGATTCTTCAATTTGATACTTTGTAAAGATGAAATCAATCTTACCCAGTTGATAGAAACTCAATTTGGTAACAATTTTTATCTTTTTACAGCGTCTAGCTAAAACCCCAATTCTTGGGGTGTGATTATGTGATTATTAGCTGATTTAGTTTATGGGTATTGCTAATTGCTAGTTTAAATGCTGTTTAGAAGTGATTTCAATCAGTAATTGTGGTTTAATTTAAGAATTGTAGATGCAAATGCAGTTCTACCTTTGTGGTTTTGGCTTCCTCGAGAGAGAGGTTTTAAAACCAAGATTATTGATTGATGGTCTGTGGATATTGGGTTGTAATGGGTTCAAATCAAGAGAGTGAATCCTAAACCCTTTTCCACATATTTAGCTTGAGAGAGTGAATGGACTAAGGCGTAGGCCATTCTTATTTTTCATGCTTGTCGATGTTCGAGAGAAATCGACTTGATTCGGGGTAAATTGTTCGAGAGAAAGTTTACCTCTTCTATAGTCTAGCTTATTTACTAATATTTAGGTATTTCCTAACAGTTGCGATTACCCATTTGTCTACATTAGCCTATAATTGAATCTCATCCCAAGAACCCGTCTCATTATTGTTATTCTGTATTTTTTTTTGCTGTTATAGTTGATAATTAAAAACCAAAACCCCCTTATTTGACATTAGTGTCACCCCCTGATTTGGATTATGTTTTTATTTCGTAAATGTCTATTCTTATGACTGACTTGATCACATTTGTACTTTCCTATTGAATCTTAAACACGTACCACTCCCTGTGGGAATCAACCTCAACTCATTTAGTTGGGTTATATACTGACTAGCGACCGTTGACATTTA
>JAJOOR010000040.1:0-26298 GCA_036250505.1 Solanum acaule
CCTTACCGGAAAGGTCACAAACCTTTGGAAAAGTCACAATCTTTCGGAAAGGTCACCACCTTTCATAAAAGTCACAACTTTTCATAAAAGTCACAACTCTTCATAAAAGTCGCAACTTTTCATCAAAGTCACAACTCTTCATAAAAGTCGCAACTCTTCATTTTTCATTCACACCTTTTAAAACCCAACAAAAATAAGTTAGACATCAATTTTTTTTCTAAAAGATTATTTTCTAGGAAAACAACTCCCTTCATACCGAACACACCCATACCCTTAGTAGGAAGTGTTTTTCTTTTATATTGAAATTTGCGCGAAATAAATTAGATAAGTAAATTTCGAATATCATAGGAGAAGCAAACCAATCAGTTAGTTAAACATTACATAGCATATTTACGTATGATTCTTTGAATGTCATAATAACACAATGGAAATATAATCGATTTTGACTATTTGAAAGAAAAAAATAATAAAAGAGAAAACGACAATGGACCAGCTATATTTCTCATTTTATTCATATCATACTAATAATATATATTACTAAATTCAAATCTAAGTCACCAAAGCCGCCGAAGCTATTAATCTTGATATAGACAATAATTTGAGAACTAAGAAAGATTCAAGAAATAGGTCTTCTTTCAACTACAAGGTTTCCCTACAAAAAATGTCCTCTTCCACCTTTTTTTAATCATAACAATAAAGTCATAAAATTGAATATATACATATTTTATATTGATACGTTTTCTTTCTTCATAAATATGGTATTTTGGTTACGTTGCTTCTGAATTATAAACTTATTCAATGAGATATATGCTACCTTCTACCAGCACATGTATTGGATAATTCTATACATCTATACAGAAAAAGCTAACATATCGGCTAAGAATTCGACCGAACGCAATCATTTTGGTTAAAATCTTATACTTGTCTTCAAAATTCATTTGAATGCATACAAATTATTACTATGAACCCAATAACTTAAAAAGGGTTAGAATCCAAAATTCATAATTTCAAATCCTAGTTCTATCTCTGTTCATCAAAACTTGAACGGATGAGATATATTAGTGCAAATATTCCCTCATTAAACATGCGGTCTGACCATTCTTAGAACCTTGTGTGTAGTGAAAACTTAGTGCACCAAACTGCTCTTCTATCTATTAATTTATATAACCATGATAAGATAGCACTTCGTATCATTTGGATTGGAGATCTCATCTTCGTTTATTTTATTTTCCAAAATAAAAATGAGAGTGATGTTAGAGCAAGGAGAAGTAATTGCATATTGACAAGTTAGACATATGAAATGATGGAGACCATACACGTCTTGATGTACCAAAATTAATTATACATATATATGCAGAACATTTATATTACCTTTGGAGGTTATCACTTCCCAATCATTGACCCCTACCACTCTATCAATTTTTGGATAAAACAACATTTATTCATTCAATTTTAATTCTTGAAAAATTCTAAAATCTTCCCTTACATTTAATGTAGTATTTTTCAGAATACGGAGTGATTAATAGTAGTTAGGCATTGGATCTTTCAAGACAGCTATTCATATCAAAAATACATTAATTCGATTCGAAATCTATCAGCTCAAATCCTGATTCAGCTTCTGATTATATGTGGAACAGTCAATTGACGACAAAAGCCACAAATTGCTCAACATCCGAGACGAATTGGCCAACTTGTCCTAACAAGCAAGAAAAATGCAGTACGAGATAAATCAGCTCAGCACAGAGCAAGCTGAAAACATGAATGAATTCTTGTTATTACGTGAACACTTGGATACATGTCCAAAAAGGAATTTCAATCCTAACGGGAATTTTAATCCCAACAAAATGGCAGGAGATGTCCCATTAGCACCTAGTGTCAAAAACATCTTCACATCTACTATATTTTCCAAGTGTAGGTGCACCCTACTATACCGTACAATTGACATATTTATGAAATAGTATATGACAAAATATAAAATTAAGGTCACATATACATAAGGAATTCTTGAAGAGTCCTCTTGGTATGGCTAAATTAGGGCCCATTCATTTAATTTTCCAGATGTGTCACAGTTCATTCGGTTTGTGGTTCATCTCCGTGTGGGGTTTTTAATATAATATAGACAGCTTCTATCATTTCACTACTCAATTTTTTTTGTTTATTTAGCAAGAAAATTCAAGGAAGAAACCTTATTATATACTATTAACTTAATAATTTTGATAAGAACAACTATGACGGTTTGGTTGATGTGTACTCAAATTATTGTACGTATGATATAATTATAAGTTAATAGGTCTAGATGAAGTAGTAAAAAATAGGTGAAGTGTCACAAGATGAAATAGGGATTATATAGATAATAAGTACTACTTGAGTAATTCGAAAAATTAATTAGAGTCTAGTGGTTGCATTTAATTCATTTATATAATAGAGGTTTAAGGTTTAATTTATGAGAAAATTTTAGAAATAACAAACATAATAGACATAATAAGGGTCTATAGCTATAGTTTTAATAATTACATTTTATAGTTATAGTTTTAATAATTGCTATGAAGGTTGCGGTGTATATTTCTGTTTGTTTGTATATTTCACTTGTGAATATATAAATAGGGCAAGCATATACATATTCTGTATTTATACATTTATGAACATTTTCATAATTTCATTTGTATATTTCACTTGTCAATATAAAACAAGATAATTTATTATGATATATTCATAAATTGTATACAAATAGTTAGGGTATGCATAAACAAAATTCTGGATTTATAAAATCAGACGAATTATACAAATTAGACTAATAACAAGAATTGAGAAAAGTGTAATCGCGAATTACAATTTTCTTAAACTATAAATATAAAAACTAATATAGGCTAAATATTTGTTATACTGCATAATTATCCTTAATTTAAAACCAATATTGACCTTTCTCACTTGTCACAACATAACATATTATTTGCATTATTAACATCAGGGGGAGTTCACTGCCTTTAAAAATGAGGCATCCGTCTTACGCCCCCAAATTTGAGGGTCCCATTTTTTTTTTAGTAATAATAGAATTATTATAAGTATTTTTAATTTTAACAAAAAATAAATTATATTTTGTCTTTCTTTGAGTTTGTTTTGAAACATTAAAGGATGTTTCTTTCTTTTTTGTTAATTTTTAAATTTAACTTTCACATGACATGTTTAATACCATAAGATTAAAAAATATTTTGGTATTATATATATAGAGAGAGAGTTTATGACCGTGGAAAAAAATTAAAGTTTTTCATTAAAACAAATAAATAACTTTGGATCTCAAAAAGAAAAAAAAAAGAAAAAGCTAGGCCCCAATTTATATTTGATTTTTGGCAAACTAATTAGCTTGAGCCGCCACTGATTGACATAATATTTTTAACGATTTTATTCTTCTAAATAATACCACATGAGATTAAAAATGCGTATACAATGCAAATTTCAATACAAATTTATAGGGTAGAACCGATCCTATCTAAGTGGACGAATAGTATAATGACACGTGATGATAGAGTCAGGTTAGAAAGTATTGAATAAGCATTTCCCAAGAGCAATTCAAAACTCTAGTTTAGTTCAAACGGAATCAATTAACGTTATCAGTATTAACGTCTTTTTTTTTAATTTCCCATTCGATGTCCGAAGTCCACATTGTCCGAAGTCCACATTGGCAGATATTCAACCTTGAGCGTCACATCACTCTTCCTATCTAAAGAATTAAAACATAAGAGAAAAAAAAAGAAGAATTTTCGCAAGCCAATTAAATTCCTAAAAATTAAAATTTTTTAATCAATTAAGGAGACGTATACCTCAAATACATTAAACACTAGGTCCCAGTGGCATATTAAATATTCGTTTTGATTGTGGTTAAGTAAATTTCTAATGTACAACCATAACAATAATAATAATAATAACAATAATAAAGAGCTTGGAATGTATAATGTATACGTAGATTTTATTCTTTTTTTGAGAGAAGAAAATCTATTTCGGATAGAGTCTCAATTCAAGAAAATAATAAAAATGAAAAACTAAAGTAAAATATTAAACAAGACAGGATAATTCTTTTTTAAAAAGGAACTATAGCTATAATCAAATAATATGATAATCAAAGTACAGAAAATAATGAGTTAAGAGTCAAAAGGAAAAATTTTTTACCAAAAATTCCAAATGGGCATATCAATTTTTTTTAACTAAAAGCACAAAATCCCTCCTGACGAAGCAATTTCCCTCTGACACAATATTGATGCAGTTACATGTGAATGTTTGAGTTACAATTAAAAAAAAAAAATTGGAGGGGGAATTTCGCTGCCTTGTCGGCGATTTTTTAATAAAAACACTGTCAAGGCAGTGATTTTTTTAAATAAAAATGAAAACACTACCTTGGTAGCGATTTTCAATAAAATAAATAAAAAATCTTAATGCCTTGGAAGCATTTTTATTAAATTTTATTTTTTAAAAAAATGGCTGTCTTGGGAGTGTTTTTATTAAAAGAAAAAATCTTTTGAAAATGGCTGCCTTGGAAGCGTTTTTATTAAAAAAAAATATTGAAAATCCTTGTAGCGAAATTTTCCCTCCAATTTTTATTTTTATTTTTAATCATAACTCAAACATTCACATGTATCGGCGTCAATATTGTGTCAGAGAGAAATCGCTTTGTCATGAGCAATTTTGTCGTTTTGATTTTAAAAAAATTTGATGTACCCTTTTGAATTTTTTTTGCCCTTTTGACTTCGATAATAATACAGACTACTAGTATGAAAAAATAAGCAAGGTAATAATACAACTATTAATTATCAACATTCTACCATATAATCAAATATTCGATGGACTCACTTATTTTAAATCACGTGCTTAGTAAGCTAAAATTTTGTTATGTCAAACCAATGTTTTGAAACACTCTGTTGGGACTTGCCCTGGGGCGGGACTCTAGCAAAACTCTTCGAGACTCAAGTGTGAGGCTTAGTTCTATAAGACTTACGCTCTAAACACGCCCAACGCTCTGGGCTCGCCTATGACAAATTATGCATTAAAATATTTAGTTAACATTGTTGACCCTCTTTATTCTTGAATAAATGAATGATACTTCATAATTTTTTAATCTATAGAGATAAGATAATTGAGAGTAGTGTTTTCAAAAATGTTTTTGGGGCGAGTCTCGTGGCGGGCGTACCAAAAACGCTCCGGAGCGTAAATTAAAGACATGGATGCATAAGGCGTAGGTTCTAAAGTTTGAGGCGTAAGCCTCAAGCGTAAAAACGTAAGTCCTGGGAATAATAACGTAGGTCCAGGTGTTTTTAATTTATTTTTTTAACGTTTTTTGCTTTAAATCATATTTTTTTATTATTGGTGTAATGATATTGCTCAAATAGTAATTATAATACTTTTTTTGTTTCATTATTGATTATTAATACTTATCTCAAATAAAAATCATAATATAATTTCTATATATTATAGGTTATTTATAAAATTTATTTGTAAAATCATTGAAAGGTTTACTTTTGCTTATTTTATTAGTAATAAAACTATAAAATTGAATATACATGAGACTATGCCCCGTAGATCCATGAAACTTACGCTCCGTATCTCGGGACTTACATCTCACTCCATCATACTGTATAAAACATCCCGCCTTACACCCCTGCCTTTTAAAACAGTGTCAAACTAAATAAGAAGAGGCCAAAACAATTTATTTTTACTTGTTAAAACGCAACATATTTTTTAATCGGATTTGCCTGAGGACTTAGTGGTTGACTTTTCTTTAAAAAAGAAATAATACTATTATATTAGCTTGGTCATCATATATGACAAAGAAAGCTTAAAAGAATAATCAAAACTACTTCACAAATCACAATCGTCTTCTTGACATTTACAAGCTGTAATATAAAAATCAAACCAAAACTAATATTACCCGTTAAGATTAATGGATAAAAATCCGGTAATTTATATAGTTTTATGTGTTTATTTAGCCATATTCCTAATCCACTACATTTTTTTTTTCCCTAATCCACTACATACTTATGACTTAAACACGAATTCTCCTACTTAATTAGTGTTATGAGCTTTAAATTATTTGTCCATACCTAAATCTTCAAATACTTTAAAAACTAAGGTTTCATGTATTTTCATTATCAAATCTCTAATGAAATCCCATTATACGTCATATTCAATAAACTATTAACTAGGGATGTGCAATTTGGATTAAACCGAAAAACCAAACCAAACCAAATCAAACCGAATTCTTATTTGGATTGGTTTTTTGTATTTTTTATTAATAATTTACTTTGTTTGTTTTTTTGGTTTGGTTTCGGATTTAGAAAAATGAAAACCGAAAAACCAAAAAAACCGAATTATATATATATATATATTATATATAATGTTTAGAATTAAGTTTGAGTTAACCACTTTTGTCCCCTTTTAGTTATTTTCATTATGATTTAGTTTATTTGTTTATGTTTGGACATCTATAATTGATATACTTTAAGTATTGTGTTTTACGTTTTACTTGTGATTTAAATTAAAAAGTATATTTAAGAAATTCAATAATATATATATATATATATATATATAATTGCAAATATAACTTTGTTATATTTATAATTATTGACATAATTGATTAACCGAACCGAAAAAACCCAAACCAAAAAGAGAAAAACCAACCCAAACCAAATTTATTTTGGTTCGGATTGGGTTACACTTCTTCAGAACCAAAAATCGAAAAACCCAAATCGAATAGTACAAAACCAAACCAAAAAACTGAATGCAAACCCCTACTATTAACATAATAGATATTGAGTTATATTTTTTAATAAATATAAGAGAAAGATAAAATATAGCAACGTTTAATTCTTTGTACAAGGCTAAGGGTCTATTTGAAACGGATGAAAACATTTTTTTATCATCAATCTTTCCATTTTTCTTAAATTATAAATTAAGATGTTTGAAAAATAAATTTTTTTTTTAGGTATTATTTGTCTATCGATCATCTTCATCTTCTTCTTCATTACATGATCAATTTACATTTTAAGTACCTTGTTTAGTCCTCTTTAATTAACTTAAGGCCTTTAGATTTTTATGGTTGCCTCGATATTACTTAAGGCCTTTAGCTACTAATATCCAATTAGGAAAGTTTATGTTTTTTTAGATCGATTATTCATTAATCGTATTAGAGTAGAGTAGGTGAAATAGAGGCTCACGACCGGAGTATATCATGATAAGAATATTTCATCAAGACTTAAAGAGTAAGTTTTGCATATTGTTGATCAGGCCTTCACTAATGTAAAAGGCAGAACGCTAATCTTTTAAAAAATGCACATGTTTAGATGATGAGATGTTTAAATAGATGTGGGAGCAAATTTTATATTATAAATAGTATTAGGAATGAAGTACTATAGAAAAACGCGGAAGAAGACTCCATGGCGAATAAGAAGAGAAAAGTTTAGATGGTTCGTACATATAAAGAGGAAGTGTACAAAAACACTAGTAAAGTGGTATAATAATTTGACTATAATCGATGATTTTAGAAGAAGTAGAGATAGGTGTAAGAAGATTTGAGAATGAGAAGACGATAGAGACATAATATGTTAAATCGTCAACTTACTTTTGAATAAATATAAAATAATGAAGGTTAAAAATTAGGATAAAAAAATAGTAGACAACAAAGTTTTGTAGTATTGTGGAAAAGGTAAGTGATAGTCTCACTATCTCGTTTTTTTTTTTTTAATTTTCCACTTGATATCTCCAGTTCGCATTAAAATTCGATTAAATTTAAATTTGCATAGAAAAGTCCTATATTTAAAAATAAAAACGATTTTCTATCCTAAAAAACTCAAACTTAAAATCTTTAAATAAAAAATAAAAAAGTACTTATCATTGATTTACCTTCTCGTCTTATACGTAAAATTAGTAAATTCTATTTAGTAGCTACGTACTATTTTATTTACATATTTTTCAATTATGTATTATTTTGAGTTAAATAACTATCAAAAATAGTCTTTTTATGAAGATAAAATAAAATTTACCTATTTAATGTTCACTCATGAAATTACACTAAATACTAAATATATTATTCTTCAAATTTGCCTATATCTTAAATCTATCACTACTAATTATTGTAATTTGTTAAAATTATTCCTAGATATAAAAATTTTAATATCTGGATTAGTTATATTTATTGACCAAATTCTAAATGTAAAATATATCACTGACAATTCAGCTGCACTTTTTGTCTTTCTTCTTCCTCTCTCTCTCTCTCACACACACACAGAGTCACTGTACAACATTCACTTTCTCATTCCTTTGATCTATAAAGCATCAAAAAAACAACTCTCCATTACTAACAACTTCTACTTCCATTCCTCTCTCACTTTTTTTACAATCTTTTAAAATTTTCACCGGAAAAAATGGACCAAGTTCAGCCAATGTACAGGCCACCGCCGCCGGAGACACCCAAAGAACCTATGGAATTTCTATCTCGTTCATGGAGTCTCTCTGCTTTTGAAGTCTCTAAAGCTTTAGCTCCTCCTCAAGTTTTACCTAAATCACTATTTAGTGGTACCCCTTCTTATATTGGGAGTGGTAGTGGTACTATTCCGGAAGATATTGCCGCCGAGTTAGATGAATCCGCCATTGTTTCCGGCAACCCTTTTTCTTTTGCTTCTTCTGAAACTTCTCAGCTTATTATGGAACGCATTATGTCTGTTTCTGTAAGTACCCCTTTTCACTGCTCTGTTTTTTACAAAAAAAAAAAACAGAGGAATTTGGGAATTTGACTTTTTTTGTTTGTTTATTTCTGTTTTCAAGTGAAAACCATTTTTTATTTTTGGATTTTTTTGGTGGGTTTTACTATTTTTTGGATTTATGGGAAAACCAAGAGCTTCTTGGTAGGAGCTGAGTTTGGGGGACATTAATGGTGACACAACTGTTACTTTATGATTTCTTGAAAATATCAACAAGTGTATTTAATTTATTTTTTGCTTTTTCAGAGCTATTACTGGTTTTACTCTCTCTGGGTTTTGGTTTGATTAATTTAATAATTTAAAATCCACCAACAATCATTCTCTCCATTTCCTCTGTTATAAGAAAAAAATTAATTATTTGTCTCTTTGTTTCTGGGGTTCTGTAATTTTCAAATCCTTAATGATCCCATTTTTCTGTAGTTTTTAGTACTATCTATTATTTTATTGATTGATTTTTATATTTGTGGTGTACAGCAGGATGTTTCACCACGCACATCTGGACGGCTCTCTCACAGTAGTGGACCTTTAAATGGTGGCTCTCTTACAGACAGTCCCCCTGTTTCTCCTTCTGAAATGGACGATTCTAAGGTTTGTGTTCTTTGTTTTTCTCTTAACATATGACTCAGATGTTGCTTCTTTTTTTCTCCATTGTAAGTTTTTCTGATACAAAGCACGAGTTTCTGAAGTTTCAGACTTGAGAGAGACGATATATCAGCTTTCTCTTTAACCAATACCTCTACAAACTCTGTACCAAATTGATGCTTTTCTTTGCTTTGTGAACAAAATAATAGTCTTGAATCACTTGTTTAGTAAGATTTCCCCTTTTTTTAATTTGGTTTTGTAATTTCAAGAATTGATCATATATTGACTTCTATGATACTATTTGTTTGATTGATATCTGAAAGAAGTAATTTTTTTTTCACTAGTATGAGAAATTCATCTGTACATGATGGGCTCTGGGAGAAAGGACAGTGTATTCAGTATTCACTGTGATCTTCTCTGTTTAGTACTGAGAAGATTTTGGTACCTCTATAGTTTTTGTGATAATACTGAATGTGTAAATTACCAGATTGTCCTTTGTTTTAGATATCAATATTGGGTTACTATTAAAAATTCATTCTTGTTGGGAGTTATGGTGGTGGGGGAGGGGGTACTTGTTTGAGAGCCAAGAAAAAATGGTCCAATTTTCTGGTGGGTTTTTTAATCAATTTGAGATTTAATGCTGTCATGTAGGTGTTTGGTTCATAAATGTTTACTGTTAATTAAGTACCTTGCAGAATGTAGGTAATCTTTACTGGCATTATTTTTTGCTGAAATAGTGTGGTGAGACTGTTTCAATGGATGCTGACACATAGTTTTGTTGTTTTTAGTACTGTCGTGTAAACAACGTGCCGGTTAATAACCAGTACAGGAGCAGTGCTACAGCTACTAGCTCGGCTGTTACTGGTGGTGGTGGAGGAGGGAAGACGGTGGGTAGGTGGTTGAAGGATAGGAGGGAGAAGAAGAAAGAGGAGCTGAGGGCACATAATGCACAACTTCATGCTGCTGTGTCGGTTGCAGGAGTTGCTGCTGCTGTTGCTGCTATAGCTGCGGCAACTGCAGCTTCATCTGGTAGTGGAAAGGATGAGCAGATGGCGAAAACTGATATGGCTGTGGCCTCTGCTGCTACCTTGGTGGCAGCTCAGTGTGTTGAAGCTGCCGAGGCTATGGGAGCTGAGCGCGAACATCTTGCATCGGTTGTTAGTTCTGCTGTGAACGTTCGATCAGCAGGGGATATCATGACATTAACTGCAGCTGCAGCTACTGGTACACTTCTAAATTTCTCAATTATGTTAATAATATTGTGCTGTTCGTATAATACTTACGTCTGTGGTAGGTGGTGGGTTTAATTTGTGTTTATATATATATATATATATATACACATTCCTTAATTTATGAGTATTGTTGTGTAGCTCTACGTGGTGCGGCTACATTAAAGGCTAGAACATTGAAGGATGTATGGAACATAGCAGCAGTAATTCCTGTTGATAAAGGGATGGGTAGTGGCAATGGTGGTGGTAGCAATGGTAGTTCAAGTGGCGAGTTAATCCCCGAAGAGAATTTTCTTGGAATATGCAGCAGGGAATTACTCGCACGGGGTGGTGAGCTCCTCAAACGTACACGCAAAGGTATAAATTCAGTCTCTTGAATATACTAATTAATCATTCTTAAGCGATGGAGTTTCGTCTTTTTTTCCGTTTTTAATAGTTCTTTGTGTAATGCTTATTGCAGGTGACCTGCATTGGAAGATAGTATCTGTATATATAAACAGGACAGGACAGGTAAGGCATCCTTTTTCAATAATTGTATAATAAATAGTCTTTAAGATCAAATAGTTCTTTGTGACAATGATTCTATGATCACAGTAGAAACTTCTTGCTGAAAATTGATGTGATGAAAAGTTAAAGTTATCGCATAATCGTATAATCGAAACAAAAGAATCTACTTTCCTACTGCTGATTTTTAACTTGGAGGTTTCTTTTTTTGCAGGTGATGCTAAAAATGAAGAGTAGGCATGTTGCTGGGACCATAACAAAAAAGAAAAAGAGTAAGTCTTTCTTCCTCTTTCTCATGATGTGAACACAATTGGATTGTGGGTCTTTCCTTCTATTTTTGGGGATTTGAGAAAGCAACAAATTCCACAACTTTGATCAATGAAAAAAGATTGATAAAGTTGTCATCTTTATCATAGTAGTGTGTAATGTAGTGTAGTGTTCTTTAGCCTTTTCCTTTTTGAATTTTTTTGTAGATTTGGTGCTGGAAGTCATGAAAGATATTCCGGCTTGGCCAGGGCGCCACTTGCTTCCGGGTAGTGACAACTTCAAATACTTCGCGTTGAAGACTGTTCTACGAGGGGTCGTTGAGTTCGAATGTAGAGATCAGAGAGAGTATGATCTATGGACTCAAGGTGTTTCAAGGTTGCTAAGTATTGCTGCAGAAAAAAATAGTAGACATAAATTTTGAAGTTGTTTTTTTTCAAGTGTAGAAACTTGCATAATGAGTAAGTTTGGTTTAGTAAGGGGTTTATGTTTTTTACCTCTTTTGATGGGGATTTTAGACTAACAAAATTGCTATGATATTGGATGGGGTGTTTTTTGTTTTTTTTACTTGTGGAAGTATTTCTATTGTAAAAATGAAATTAAAAGTATATGTTATCCAAATGGTGTCCTGCTTATTTTACTTTTGAAGAATATTATTTTGAGCTTATGTTATGGTCTTTGTTGTATTTCATTTTGTTAAGGATAAAGTAAAGTGAAATAAAGAAAAGATGGAAAACCATGTGATCAATGTCCTTTATTCTTTTATATATATTTTGTGGGGAAAAGGAAAGTGGTATCTTGGACTGTGGTACAGTCAAAAAGAGAAAAAAAGATCCAATATTTGAGTATAATATAGTGGGATATAAAGACTTGTCTGTGATTTTATGGCACTTAATCAAATATTTGGACTTAAGCTTTTATACCTTTGTTTGTTATTGAAGCTCACATCAAGGTTTCTTTTTAGATAGATACACTTTGATTTTGTCTTGATCTATAGTAATTTCTTTTGTTTCCATTTGGAGGCACATCTTTAGTAAGAATAATATTTTTTATTCTCCGTATAAGAGATAGATCTTGGCTTTAACTCAATTCTAAAAATTAACTTATGAAAAAAGAATTGCTCAAGCTATATTATTTGATGAAATATAACTTTTTCTTTTTACATTCGATACAACACTCTTCAATATCTCACCTCATGTTTAGGGTCGAACATCTACAATTAGTAAAAAGGAATTAGGATGTAGTCTCTTGTACCATACAACGAAATAAATATTGGCCTAATATAACCTAAAGGCTAGCTAATAATTATGAAGAGTCTCTTATATCATACAAAGAAATAATTTTTGGCCTAATATAATGTAAAAGGTAGTTAATAAGGGAAGAATTGCTCAAGCCATATTAAGGAGATGGTCCTCTTTTTCATACCACGTGACCTTTTCAATATTTTCTCTTGGCATAATATATAATTATGTTCAATTTGGCCTTGACTGATATCTATATTCTATGTCATGCAGTTTTGAATGTGTACAAATAGACAATTAAATTTATATAAAGTTGTACAAGTATACACACGCATGCTACATGACATAATATATGCAGGATGTTGTATAGGACGCGAATTGTCATATAGGAGACCAAAAAGAATATGCGTGTCTGCTTATTTAATTTTTTAAAAAATTAAATATCTAATTGCACACGCCCAAATCTAAAGAATATAAATCCTAAATAAGGCCAAATGACACATTCATATATGCCTTCTCTTTTTGATTCTACTTCAACATTTAAATTATTAACTTAAAGAAAAAGAAAAGTGCAATCAAGTTACCAATTGAAAAAAAAAGAAAAAAAAAGAGCCACATATGGTAAGGATAAATCTCAGACCATAGGATATCTTCCAGTTGCTAAATAGAAAAATTATAAAACTCTATACACAAGAAAATTATAACAAATATTCTCTCAAAAACATATATTTTTCCAAGCAAATTGGAGTAGTTATTTTTATTCACCAGAGATTCCAAGAAGAGCTAAGAAGAGGTTAACGATGTCTCCGAAAAGACAAATTGCTGCAATGACATATTCATCGTACGTGAAGTTCCTGATTAAGTTATTCGTATCGTATACTAGATATGCTGAGAATAGTAATGCTGCCAGACAACTATATACCACTCGTGCTTCACGTCCTAGATCGAGAATAAACTGTTGCATTTTGGGAAAAAAAATATGTTAGGGGAAAAAAAGGTATGAAAATATACGTAAACGAACAAACATATACATACGTGTATATATATACGTATACGTACCTGCATTAGAATAAACATAAATAGGACTATTGAGGCACAAAATAAGAATGGGCCCAAAAAGCTGAAGTCTTTGCCTCTACTTGCAGCCCAAAATGTGTATAAGGTAAGGCTAACAGTTATAAGAACTGTTAGCCCAGCAGCAATCAAGATAGTTTCCCCTGTAAATAAATAAACAAAAACATTATATAAATGATGGGTTTCATAATCGAACGCGTAAAAGGATTCAATGAATTCGAAAGATGTAATAGGGTTGTAAAAGATCCAATGAATTCGAAAGATGTAACGGGTCGTATGAGGTGAAAATCTCAAAATCATTACTCATATCTAATTGTCAGTCTCAATTATTCTTTTATTTTTGCGTAAAGTTAATATTCATATCTGTTTTTCACTTATGCTACTAGCATATTTACCAAAAAAATATTTACATTTTCATCAAAGACTAATCTCCTTGTAATATTTATATGAAATAATTTGAGTACTTCTAATGGTAATAAAAAAACAACCACCAAAGGTGTGATGGGGTAGTAATACTAATACCCCTCCATCCTTAACCAAATGTTACACATTTAAGCATTGAGAACGGTCACTTTTGTTTGGTAATGCTTTACCCTTTAAAATGAGACTTCTGAACAATCCATGGATTAATCAGACTCCAAAACAGGTACATAACATCGGGTGAAAACCAAAAGAAAAAAAAATGAATGTAGATCTATTGTGTAATTGCGTAATAAAATTTTCACATTATGCATTGTATGCGACAATCAATTAATACTATTGTTGTCCAAAATATATAATTAAAGAAATACAACAATAGTATATTCAGTCCAAGGATGATGGTATACACAACTTTACTTTACCTTACGAAAATAAATATGTTGTTTTTACATTAGACCTTTGACTCAAGATATATACTTAAAGAAATGACATAAGATTTACATAAAAATATATCCTAACGAGATTTTTCATACTGTGAATGTAATTTAACGTATTATAGCAGATTTAGAAAATATTACCGGCTCTTAAAGCGCAGGCTGCTCCAACAACACATGCTAGACACAAGGTGAAGACTCCCATAAGAAGATAGTTCCATGGATGTTTTTTTCCATAGCGACCCATCAAGAAGATAACTGAAAATTTTATAACAAATATAAAATAAATCAAAATGATTAGTATAACATTTGAATTAAATCATGAACTTTGAATTGCATTTGTCTAAGTTTGTTTTATACTTCATTGGTTTCAATTTATATATATTGCTTTCTTTCTTGATTTGGTTCAGAAAAAAAGAAGTTATTTTCTATGTTAATAGGTCATTCTTTTACCGTAATACTAATACCTCATATAACATATTTAAAACTATAAAATTTAAATAACATTTAGGTACATTAAAAGAGTTCTACTCTATCACAACCAATATGTTATGGTAACCTACTTCACGTCTTTGGTACCCCAATTCAATATGTTGGGAAAGCCATCACTGCTGAAGCAATTGCAATTCGTATGGCGCTGGAGAATGCTAGAGAAAAGAGATGGACAAAGGTGCAAATCTTATCAGATGCAAAAAATGTGATGGATATGATACTACAAAGAACTATAGTCTCATGGGAGATAGAGACTACTTGTGAAGACATTTGGAACCTTATGAATTGCTTTGAAGTGGTCAATGTGACGCATATTCCAAGGTCTTGAAATTTTGTAGCACATAATTTAGCAAAAATTTCTATTTCGTTAGTATGCAAAGTTGTTTGGCTTTCCACTTTCCGTAGATGAATTGTAAGTGATGCTATCACATCTTTTAACTCTTTGAACCTTTTTATGCATTAATATAACTAGCGTGTTGGTTGTCAAAAAAAAAAAACTATTAAATATTCAGCGAACAAATATTATATCTCAAGTTATAAATAAAAATAAAATAATCAGCCCCCCACCCCCACCCCCACCTCCTCATAATTAACGTTTCTAAAAAAAATATATAAAATAAACACGATAAATAATTTGAGTCAGATAGAACAATAGAAGTAACAACAAACGAGAATAAGGTAAGAGTGTTTTACGTATAAAAGCGATGACAAGAAGAACAATGACAGTGACTCTGCCAAGAATGGTTCTCATGTAATGTTTGACGGCCGGAGTGAAGAACATGACGGTGGCGATCACGGCGGTGAAAAAAAGTTGTGTACAGACTATAGAATAAACTTTTCTGATAAATGCCCATCTCATCTGAGGATCTTCCATCTGCCCCGGATATATTTGACCGCCATTAACGCCACCCTTGTTACCGGACTCAATGTCCGCACCACCTTGATTGAACATCTTGTCACGTTTTGCTTCTCGAGATATCTGATCAAAAATAAAATTTGAATTTATTATAGGAGGAATAGAGTCTTGAATTATATATTGTATGTATTTGGTTTTTGAATTATATATAGTATGTATTCACAAAGAAAGAAACATAAATAAGGAAAATTAAGTTTGTATTTGGTCATAAATCAAATTTATTTTTAAATATATAGTTGGTCATAATTCATGAAAATTGATCAGATTTTGAAGATTTAGTATTAAATATATTTTTAATCATAAAATTTGAATAGATTTTAAAAATCTAATTTTCAAGTTTTCAAAAAACTAACTCAAACCAATTTTTGAGACTTGCGCATACAAGACTTCATTTTTTTAAAGTAATTATATTGTACGTCTAAACATAATTTTGAATTCCTAAAATTGGAACCTTAAAAACTCAATTTTCATATAACAAAACGAAAGCTAAAATTATTCAATTTCACAAAATTTAAGAGCATCTATTGTAGCCTTTTATTTTATATCAAATGTTGTACTTACATCTTTAAATTATAAATTTACCTCTAGGGATGGTAGAAAAAATGTGCTTTATCAGATATCAGATCAACCCCGAAAAGGGGATGAAATGATATGGGGATAATGGTGTTATTTTGACGCAGATAACAATTGTTTTTGAATGTGAAGAAGATATTGGATTTAGATGAAATATGGAGGAAGAAGAAGAAGAAAGATTTTAATGAGAGCAAAAATTATTCTTGGACTTCTTTTTTACTTTCTTTTTGTAATTGTTATTAAAAAAAATGGAAATGAGAGGTTGGGAACTAATTTTGCATGCATATATGATTATTCTGCGGTTGGCGGTAACATGGAAGATGGTACGTTCAAATTTTCAAATTTTGTGTTCTAATAATGAAAATATCGAATGGTTGTTATATATTATCTTTAACCAATTGTGCTTCGTTTCGATTGGATTATATCCGTATAAATCAGCCATGTATATTAATGTATCTTTTATATATCATGTATATTTATTTATAAAAATTGTGTTACATATATTTACTCATATTCGCAATATAAATACTTGAGTTTTGCTACGTTGATTTCAGCTATAAATTTTTTTCACTCGAAATCAATCTCAATCTTTCTTAAATTTAGTATACCGTCAAATTTAGGTGTTTTTAACAAATCTTTGTCACCTCATTATGAAAATACTAATAAAATAGGAAAATTATGTAGAGTAGTAAATATTTAGCCTATATTAGGTACTATAGCAATAGTTTATGAAAATTGTAATTCGCGGCTACAGTTTTCTTAATTCTTGTTATTCGTCTGATTTGTATAATTCTATTCCGGATTGTATAAATCCAGAAATTTTATATGCTTACCCTAATTATTTTTATATGATTTATGAAAAATTCATAATAAATTACCCCTTTTGTATATTGGCAAGAAAAATATACAAACGGAGTTCTGGAAAAATTTCTAATTTATAAATACATAATTTACATATACTTACCCTATTTGTATATTCACAAGCGAAATATACAAACCGCAACTTTCATAGTAAACGAAACTATAGCTATGAAGTGCAATTATCGAAACTATAACTATAGAGCCTTATTTTGTTTGTTATGTTTGTTATTGGTGAATTTTTTTCTATAATAGTCCTGACTGCCCATTAGGCCCAAATACATTGAGTCCACATATACGGGAAGGGCCCAACAAATTGGGTCATCCGCTTGATGGTTTTGCAGTTCTGAGAAAACATCAAACTTACAAATTGGTTAAAGATTAGTGTTAGAGTTTATAAGGGTAACTAATAGAAATCTCACTAGTTTAGGAATTAATTACTTTGATATATGTTAGTTTGTAATATTATGAATTTTATTAGAATTTGATGCATCTAGATACATGGTGTCACACCCCTTTTTCGGACGGCGAAAGGGTTTTTCCAATTTAATTGACAGTATTGATTAGAAATTATTTTATTTTTTTTCAGAGTCGCCACTTGGAATTGAGTTATGGTGTTCCAAGTCATCTTTTATTTTTAATTCCTAATCAAAAGGAAATGACTCTTTATTATGGTCTGCGTACTAGAAATTCGGGTAAGGAATTCTGTTGACCGAGGGGAAGGTATTAGGCATCCCTCGAGTCTCATGGTTCTAACATGGTCACTTACTCGCTTTTATCAACTTATACTTGACTTAAATTATTGTTTGAATATATTACTACTGGCCATGATTTGCTCACATTTTTTACTGTTGAACTTTTATAGGTCTCAGCCTAGATGCATAACTGCATTTTTGGCCTTGACATTTAGAGGCATAACTGTCTTCTTTGCATCACACTTAATAATTTTTGTCTATAAGTCTCTACTTTAGATTAATGAAAGTTAATTGTATTATTGGACAAGGTGTGTCACCGCATCCTTGAGTTTCTTTTAATGTCTTAAAAAAAAGATGTGTAAACACATTCTTAATCGAAACAAATATTTTAACGGGTCATACATCCTAATATTTATCTATTGTTAGAAAGCTTAAACGTATTATTAGTGATTAAATTACTTTTTTACTATTGATATTCATGAACACTATTAAAATAATAAAAAGTCTAAAATCTTAAACAAATAAAAGTTATTTCATATTCAAATTCATATAGATGCATTTACATGTTAAGTATACTTACAAGTTCTGACAAAAGACATTAAAAATAAAAAAAAATAAAAAGGAGTATAACTCTTCATCTCTTAATTTTTCTAAAATAAACATCTTTAATTTTAGTTAATTTGACTAAACAAACTATTAGAATATAATTCTTTCAGGCATGGGGTTAATTTTGGTTTTATACAAGAGGTACTTAATTGATAGTAACCTACGATACAAATGAAAGGCAATGCAGAATAAAACAAATAGGAAAGGTTTCAATATTAGTGTCAAAATTAAACACACATAAAATTTAAGCAACTTCATAACATTAGAATCAAGTATTATATGATCATGAAAATGAAACTATACAATAAAAATTAAATAATACCTTTTGTGAAAATCAATCCACGAAAGAAAAATAATCCCAATAAAAAATCACGAACTCGAAACCACGAAAACAAACCTCAAACTCAATATTTGTTTGTGAGTGGAAAAAGATATAAGATGAGAATGCTTTTTCTTTTTCTTGTCCCTGTCTAGGTGGTGTTTTTGTACGTCTGTGTATTGCTATTGTAGTATTTATTTTTCTTTTTTTCTTCTTTTTCGTGTTGATGTGTGTTGGTTGTACTAATAGGGGTGTGTTGCTGTGTTGTGTGTATGTATGTTGATAGGGAGTGGTGAGTGGAGTGGGGTGTGTGGGGGTAGTGGAGAAGTAAGTGGGATGAGGGTAGGTGCAGTAGCGGAGCTAGGATTTTTAATAAGGGGTTCAAAATCTGAAGAAGTACACCACGAACTAATCGAAGGGGGTTCGACATCTACTGTATATACATAAAAAATAATGTTAACCAGGTATAAATAGTAATATTTTCCGCCAAAAAGAGTTCGGATGAACCCCCTAACTCTATGCTAGCTCCGCCTCTAGGTAGGTGTAGTGGGGTAGTGTGGGTAGTTTAGGTTTTTTTTTTAGATTAGATATATATTATAAAAATCCATAATAATAAAAATATTAATTAATTATTTTGAATTAATAAAATATAAAAAAAGTCAAATAGTTAGTTTAAAAATATAATTAAGAAATACTAGCTTATTTATTAGAATCTAAATTAAAAGAAAACATATATTTTTTGTAGTTTTCAAATCTTTTAAAATAAACTTACTAAAATACAATAAAAAGTACAATCTTTAATGTAGACCTAGGAGAAATATTTAACGAATAAAAATGGTGTAAAACCTTATGTTCGATAAAAAATTACATGTCTATACATGAGGTCAAAATTAAATATAATCTTTTTCAAATACATTGTATCCAAGTGGACTCACATATATCTGAATTATATAATTAATGTTTGCCAAATATATTTGCCAATCAATAACAAATTATATTGGTCAAACATTAGTTACCAAAATTATTTATGGCAAATATTTAGTTAACTCTAGTACCCATTGTTTCAACTCCCCCAAGTACAAAAAAAAAACACAAAAAACTATGGGAACACATGACTAAAAAGGTGGGAGCAAAACAAGGGCCAAAATAATCAACTTTATATCAAAGCTATCATGAAAATAACATAAGTAGTAGATTTTAGATCCTCAAATACACACAAAAAAACATAACAACAAATTCATCCATGGTGATAACTTACTCTTCTTCCCCTACTACATCCACAACAATTTTTGACATTGGAAATTATTCAACTAAGTTGTTGAATATTGAGCCACAATCATACATTAATTCTTCTTTTCCTCCTCCTCCTCCAAAGCCACTCTTGATTTCTACTCCATTACAAGGAGGAAATTTTCCAGTAATTTTATTCTTTCATGGTTACCTTCTTTACAATTACTTTTACTCTCAGCTTATCCAACATATCTCTTCTCATGGCTTCATTGTTGTTGCTCCTCAGGTTTGTTATTTTCTCTCACATTTTTGTTGTCATTTCATTGATGTTCTACAAGAATTATAATTCTGAATAATTAGAGATATTCTCTTCTTCTTTTTTGGATAACCGTGGAGTCTGAGTTAACTTGCACCTCAGACTAATTTCATTGGTACCTACAATCAAAGATATCAGATAACTCTGTCCAACAATGCTTGAACAGTCGGAAAGAATTCTTAATAATTAGGGATTTTTTTTTTGTATGTGTGGATAATTGTGGAACCAATTTTAGTGGTATCTACTGATAAAAGTATCAGATAACTCTGTTTCTTAATAATTTGGGATATTAATTCCTCTTCCTTTGCCACTAATTTCCTGATAATTTGATGCAAGTTCTTCAGATAGCATTGCTTGACAAATCATGTGATACATTTTGCAATTATCTCCGTAAAAAAATGTAATCGAGAGACGAAAAATATATATTAGTTGTTGATGGATACTCAATGCTGTTATGCAATATGAAACACTAGTTTGATTTGGAAAGATGATAACTTGTTGTAACAGATTGTCTGTCTTATTTTCCAGCTGATTAGTTTTGCTTATTGCAGACAATTACCTGTAGTTACATTTTTGGCGATTTGATAATGTAAAAGCTTTTTACACTATGGATGTATAGAAGTTGTTAAACTTATTTGTAATATGCATGTGATTCTGATTCTTTGCTCTCATTTTGATATTTCATTTGCATACATTACTAGTTGTATTTGGTGGAAGGAGCAGATACAACTAAGGATATAAAATCTACTGCTGAAATCACAAACTGGTTACCTGAATGATTACATCATTATCTTCCCTCTCAAGTTGAGCCAAACTTAAAAAAGCTCGCGTTAGCTGGCCATAGTCGCGGGGGGAAAGCTGCATTTGGACTAGCTCTTGGCAAAGTTGCTAATGTTACTACTAATCTAAAATTCTCAGCATTGATAGGCATTGATCCTGTTGATGGTTTGAATAAAGGAATACAGACCACGCCACCCGTCCTCACATACATTCCTCAGTCTTTCAATCTAGATATGGCGGTTTTGGTAATTGGCTCGGGTCTAGGAGAAGTAAAAAGGAATCCTCTGTTTCCTGCTTGTGCTCCGAATGGAGTAAATCATCGCGATTTCTACAATGAATGTTGTAGGCCAGTGTGTTATGTTGTAGCAAAGGATTATGGACATGTTGATATGCTAGACGATGAGACGAAAGGAGTTAGAGGTAAGGCAACTTATTGTTTGTGCAAGAATGGTAAATCTAGAGAGCCTATGAGGAGGTTTGTTGGAGGAATTGTGGTTGCTTTCTTGGAGGATTATTTGAAAGGGAATTCAAGTGATTTAATGGCTATTAAAGATGGATATGTTACATTACCTGTAGAACTTCAAGATATTGATTTTCGTGTGTAGTTATTGTGTGATTTTGATTATGAAGTAATAAATCCTAGAGCTCAACTACCTTTTTTTAAAAATCTCGTGATGTCTAGGCTAGCTTAGATGTATCTCGATTAATTTTATGGGTCCTGCTATCTCACACCAGCACGTTTCTCATTATATTATCTTGAATAGTCATTTCTAATTATATTTTCATCATGCAACAAATTAATGGTCTAGTTAGATCATATTAAGCCATAGAGAAATTGATCATGTTTATATCATTTCTGTTCCTATGAGATAGCTATTCTATACTAGATGAAGAAGGTATTGACGAAGGGCAGTCCAGTGCACAAAGCATGATCAAGGGAAGGGCCGTATTGAAGGAGTGTGACGTAGCTAGACTATTCAAATACAAATATTAGTGGTTGTTCCAGTCAACTTTGTGTTCTTCCCTGTGGCGGAGTCAGAACGAAGGGTGTCCAGTGCTCTTTTTAAGAAATGAAAATAAGAGTTGCTGCTACTAATGAGATTTGAACACACGAGCACTTTATTTATCATTATACTTGTATGTACAAATTACAATATAACTTTTCGACTCCATACACAAGAAAACTCGAACCAAGACCCCTCATTGGTTGCTTAAAGCCCTCAACTAATTTCCATTTGACTGAGGCTATTTTCGTCTTTTCCTATCCCTCAATCAGTCGAGGGCATTCTGGTACTTTCCACTAAATCCAGATTAGGGTTTTTCTGAGCCGATTAGCCGCTCTCACACTCTATATATATATATTCCTCTACCTCTATTTTTTCTTTCAAACTCCAATGCGGCCTCCGTTTAGCGAAAACTCTAAGTTACTGAATTCATATTATGTTTTTCTTTTCTTTTATGATTGTAGTAGGATCATTTCGATTAGTTATATTTTGCGTTTTTTCTGATCTGATTTTGAATCTCTAAATCTAGTATATTTGAGGCTGTGATGATGAATAATTATACCATCAAACTTTGAAAGTTTATATATTAAACTTGTTGATTCAAATACAATTCTCTGATGCCTCTTTCTTAGTAATTAACAACTACTGAAAACTTCATTATTTTTCTTTAATTATGACAAAAAGGCAATAAATTAGAGTCTCTGATGCGCTTTGTTGATAGTGTAATCAGCGCTGTACGTTGCCGATAATGAAATTTGGGGCGGAGATTATGGCACTATCATTCAATTTCTCAGATGCATTGTGCATTCAGATGCCTCTACACTTCTATAATTTTCATTGCTTTTATGATGAATGTTCATATTCTAACTTTTCAATCATCATCGAACTTTTATTTTTGCGGGATTTTTTTATTTTTCAAAGTCAGTAATTATTTTTTTTAATTTAACATGAATGCTTGATTAATTTTTATATTGCTCTTTTCTTTAATAAAATTTGATAAAAATTCACTACTTTATAAGTTATATTTATTTTTAAATTATGTTTATTGTTAACTATTTTTTTTTGGCGCATCAAAAACTTCACAAATGTGTTAATATTCAACTTTAAATAAAAAAGTATAAGGATAAAAAATGTGCTTAAATTATGTGAAAGGATTAAAAATGTCATTTTGTAGTTTGGTGCTTAAACTATGTGAAAGGATTAAAAATGTCATTCGTTTGTAATTTGATCCAAAAATACCTTAAAATGCTCATTTTCTAAATAAATATATTATTTATTTTCTTTTAACATATTTTTTTAATAATATTTTTTAAAATTAGCAAATGTTTATCTTCAATTTAGAAAAAAAAAATGAAAGTATCTCTTATTTTATAATATAATTATTCCTTATTGTTATATAAGGATAAATTAATTATGGATATACTATAATCATATATATGACATATATTATTTGTCAAAAGGTACATAAAATTATTCTATTTTAATTGATAAAATGAAATTAAAAAGAAAAAAAATTCCTATATTTTTATTTGTTAAAGTGATTTTAAAAAGAAAGAAAACAAGAACAATGTTTTATATTAATTTGGATGTGTTTAAAAAAGTAAAATATTCATTGAAAAAAACATTTTTGACTCATTTAGTAACTATACAGTTTAAGGACATTTTGACCCTTTTCCCAATAAAAAATAATAGCAATTACAAGTCATCAAATTCAAAATATAAATTTATATATGAGTTATCCTCACCCGAAACAACACTTTGACAATTTTGCTACCATTGAACTTGAACGGTTGAACTTAATCGAAAGATCAACTTGAACACTTTGCCAATTTTGTTACCATTGACTTGAACGGCTAAACCTAATAAAAAGATCAAATTAGAATTTAAAATTTAATATATATCATATGTTCAAAACCAAATAAAATATTAAAAATTGAAATTCACCATTAGGCATTACTCCCTCTATTCCATATTAATCACCATTAGGCATTACTCTCTCTATTCCATATTAATTGAATTTTTGAGATGTTTCACTCTTTAAGAAAAGTAGATCAAGACATAAATTGAACATAGTTTTTCATTTTTACCCTTATTAATTATTGTCAAATTTATTGAAGTCATCACATTGAAAATCCAAATGAAGGGTAAAATTGGAAGAATATTTTAAAAATAGTCTTGAAGATTGAACAATTAAATTAATTTGAAAAGTATAAAATGCCTCAAAAATTCAATTAATATGGAATGGAGGGAGTAAAACACAAAAGACATAAATAAGTAAATTAGTTTTACACTAAAATATACAACAAGCAGAAGGCGTATGTAGAGGGGGTGCCGTGGGTTCACGTGAACCCATGCTCCCCTCTCTAGATCATATATAGTAGTGTTATATTTTTTTAAAAATATTTAAATATAAATGTGTGAACCCATGTTCAAAGTATCATATAATAATACGATGATGATTAGGTGCACCTCTCTAACTGAGGATAGAAATTTAAATCTTATATCTATCTTGTCTTTTTGAGTAACACCACTCCAAGTGGTTATCGGTGACACATTTGACGTTTCAACTAATTTTTTTTTTGTATTTTTGCCTTTAATCTTTCAAAATTTTGAAGCGTCTTACATTGAAAATTCCTAGAAAATTAAGCATGGTAAATTTTTTATATAATTAAATCAATTATGTATATTAAAATTTAAAACTAATAGTATTATATATTTTGAATCTATAGTTTTTAAAATTTTATGGTTCATATTTAGAACCTAAAAGTCAAATGATAAAATTTATATTTAAGATACATTTCTTCGTAATCGTGCACCCATCTAGCATTTTGGGCTTTGCTCTAACCGAAGCTATTGCATCGTTTGCCCCAATGATGGCCTTTTTGATCAGAGGTAATGCTTATTCTTCTCCTTCCTGGTACTCTTGAATAAGGCAAGGCTTTTCCCTATTCCCTATCAAAAGCAGGGCGAACACCGGTTACGTCCTTCTTCTGTCATCGGGGCCTGAGATTGCCATAAGACCTTCTCCCTCTTGGAAACTGGCTAATCAAAAGGATTTTCCTTTTTTTTTTATTTTCCGCCTTGCAAGACTTTCGATAGCTGGCTCGGCCGAACGGAATCACCGATCTAGATAGAAGGGTCGTTCACTCCCTATTCTTTGAGAGGTTGCTTGCGACGGTAGCATTAGCTAGGACACCTACTTTGAGGAGAAAGAAATCCTTTCCTAAAGTGAAAGTGAATTCAAGCCGGTAGCTGGGCTCCGGGGCATTACTACCATCTCCGAAGTCCCAGAGGTGGAAGCGGTTCTGATAGGCGGGACAAAGCGTGGTTGATAGGTGTTGGTCCGATTCACCTATATCAGTTCGAACTTGGCGGGTCGTTCGTTCGTGTGGAGAATCTCTCTCGTTACTCAGGATTTGGCCATACCCAGAGGACTATCGCATCAGCAAGATGACTTTCTAGTCAGATCCTTCCTGCGCTTCGGATATGAAGAATTTTATCGTAGGAAAGATGATTCTTTCGCCTAAACAATTTCATTGCCTCACTCCGCTCGCCTACAAAAACGTATTTTCGAAATATCATAAGAGAAGAAAGCTGGCAGGTTGGATCCTAGGGTAGGTTCCTGCTGTTGAATGATCCCATGTTGTAGGGGCTTCAAAGAAAGCTTGTAGTTTAGGGGTGCGCAGGTTTGGAACCTTCCGGAAAGGGATCGTAATGTGAGCGAATTTGAAGACTTCCGTCGAAGGCACTTTTGAAAATGCTCAAGGTTCTATATATTCTTTCTTTATTCAATTCATTCCTATTTGGTCCTACTTTTGGTTTATTTTGTTACTAAAAAGGGATTATGGCAGATCATGTTCACCAAGAAATGACCCCTAGTGGCTAATCTCAAGTCTCTTCTCTCGACCGGATGGGCCTATGTCACTAGAACAGGTGAGGAAGAAAGTGAAAGTCCTTGCCGGTGTGACAGTATGAGTAGACGGTGCTCTTCTCTTTCCGGGTTCATAATCGGTGCTA
>JAJOOR010000041.1:0-63199 GCA_036250505.1 Solanum acaule
TTGCACTTCTAGGGCACCTGGTAACTCTTGTCCCTTAACAATCCTTATAGCTGAACGAACTCTGACTACTCTTCGTGGAGGCATAATCCTCTGAAAAGACGTGCAAGCATGAATTAGAAGGAAACATTTTAGAGATAAACTCTAACGCATGGGATGAGTATGAAAGAAGTTAGAAATCTTCCTAAATGTTGCAGCCTCCTAAATATATATGTGGCGTGTTTCACACCAATAACTAGGACTCTACAGACACAGCTTGATAGACTCCCTAGGACTCTTTAACTCTGTGCTCTGATACCGTGTTTGTCACGCCACGAGCCTACACCCTAGGAGGGACCGACACTCGGAGACCATTGCTGGCCCCAAGCAAACCCTTGGCCTGGCTTTCTTAACTCAGCGGAAATTAACTCAACAGAATAACTCAAAGCAATAAAAGGTCATAAGACAACTTAAATGATAAAAATCTGGCCAAAAGGCAAATCTAGTCTCAAAATAGAATATTTATTTATATACATAGATGAGATACTCAATACTAACTGACTGACTGACTGTCTATGAAGCCTCTAAAACACTGAGATGGATGTTGGGACAGACCTCGCAACATCCTAATGAAGGAAAACTAGGAAAATGAAATAACAGAGTCCTCCGGAAAACAATGAGGCTCACCACTGACTCTGGATTGCTTAATTAGATCAACGGTATGCTGGAAGATGATCCTGGGTACCTGCGTCTGCATCATAAAAAAATGCAGGCCAACTGACATCAGTACATGGAATTTACGAGTATGCGAACTGGACCGCTAAACAACAACTTAAGCTTGAAAGGAGTACAAGAGAACACTTACCTTGGCTCTATTCAATTCATGAATAACTGAACTCAATGTAAAGCAATAAGACACATACAATATATATAAAGCTCGTAAAACTATTTAAAACATGATGTCAAAATCATATTTATAATATCATAAAAATACAATGCTTCCTCTCAAAGTTTACTTGTGAAAAGCATGAATGAAATCCCATACCCCCATCCATACTAAGCAAAACCCCTCGAGGAACTATGCAATATCTACTGTGGGAGTTTCTCTAACCGACAACCACCACTATGAACCTAAGTAGTAACACAACGTCTTGCCCACACTGCCAGAACTGTCCTATACTTTGCCATCATATAGAACGCTTTAACTTAGTGGATCCACTAGCTTAACTTTAGGTGATCATCTAAAAAGTATGACCCGTCAAATCCCATGTTGGCAACATGGTTCTTATGGAGAGTTGAGTTAATATGAACACGTGTCCCTAATTCGGTGCTCAAGACTACTCCCAAAAATATACTTTAGCTCATAAGTGTTTTAAACACATCTTTCTTTAATTTGAAATAATTGCTCAAACTACCCTCTTAAAAGAGGTAATTGCTCTTGAAAACTCTTTCTAAAAAGAACATATCAAAACCATATTTTTAATATGATCATTAATGACTCGGGAAGTCATACTGCATAAAGATTGACGGTATATCTCGAGACCATACTGTTTAAACATTGATTACATACTCAGTGGTCATACTAATCATGTTTTAGAAACTCTTTCGCAAAAACTCATCTTTTTCTTAAAAGAGATAGTACTCAAAATGCTCAAAAATCTTTTGGAAATCTCAATTTCCTCTCATCTTAAATGTGAAAACATTTATAAACTCTTTTGGGAATACTTAGGTCTCTAATAACTTTTGAGAAATGAACTCAACTTTATACTATTCGCTTAACTTGAAACACTATACTCTTTACTTAACTTGAAACTATATACTCTTTACTTAAATTGAAACTCTAGCCTTAAAATGCAGCTAAAACGCTCAATGAAGACTCTTGGAAAACCTTAAAGACTTGCTTTGACTTACTTCTTAACTTCTAAACTTGACTCTAACTTCACTTCACTTTGATCCTAACTCGCCTTGAATTGGATTATGGATTCAAGGTATATGATCACATGTTTATGGATGAGTTCGGAATGTCTAGATGTACCTTAAAGTGTTGAAAACAACTATAAAACATAGGTTTATTACCAAGGAACATGTACGAAAAAGTGGGGAATGAATGGGAAAGATTGGTGTCCTTGGCGCTCTGAGAGGCGCAGGGCGCCAGCCTTCAGACTTCAGAGGGCTGCTGGGGCGCACTGCTAAGCACGCCACCCCAAGGTCTGGACTTCAGAGTCCCTTCTGGGGGGCGCTGGCTGGCGCGACGCCCTACCCCTGTTTCCAGAAAAACTCGACTTTCCTCATTCCTTTTTCCAATTCTAAACCTTCTAAACTTCAAAGTTTCCATCCCCAAACACTTAATATCATAAAACCCCTCAACAAACACTAGATTCAACTCGAAATCACAACCGAAAACAGAACAAGACAACAACAAACTTCAACAACACAACCAACAACTTCAACAACACAACCAACAATTTCAACAACACAACCAATCTTTCCTAGGAATTAAAACAAGTTTGGCGTGTGGGGGAATGAACCAACCCAACACTATGAACTCACATACCTTAATAGGGATAAGTCCTGACAAAACCACGATGATCTCCTTGCTTGTTCTTCTCTTCTCCTCTTTTTATCCTCTTCGCTCACAAACCCTCACTCTCACTCTTTTAAAATGGGAAAAAATGATCTAAAAATCAGTCTAAATCCCTACTATAACCAAACGAATTGGTTAGGGAAAGTACCAAAATACCCTTACAAATTCGGGCTGACTTCCCTGTACCAACAGGCCAACTTCCAAAGGGCATTACTCACTCATACGAACTGAGAATCGAGCAAACTCCACGTCGTTGGAAAGATCATTCCACGAGCTTCGCAAACATATCCGAAACTGCACTTAAATAATCCTGAGCTAGGAGTTATGACTGTTCAAAGTTGGCCAAAAACTCACTTTTTCCATACTTGGCTAAATTTTCCAGATTTTTGAATTCTTTCCAAAATGACTATTCCCAATTTCCAGCTTCTTCATAGTAAATTTCAAATTGGCAGATGTTACAAGGTGTATGTCAAACAACCTCCAGGCTTTGAAGATGCAGAACTACCGAATCAGGTGCTGATGTTGGATAAAGCTTTGTATGGTCTAAAGCAATCCCCCAGGGCTTGGTCTGAGCGCCTATCAAAGTACCTCCTTACAAATGGATTCAAAAGAGGTAAAATTGATAATAGTCTGTTTCTAAAATCTAGAGGTAAGGAGTTGTTGGTTGTGTAGGTATATGTAGATGACATCATCTTTGGAGCTACTTTAGATTCACTGTGCAAAGAGTTTGCTGAGTTGATGAGTAGTTAATTTTAAATGAGTATGATGGGAGAACTTACCTTCATCCTAGGATTGCATATCAAGTAGTCTTCTCAGGGCACATCTACATGTCAAGAGAAGTACATGAAGGAATTTCTGAAAAAGTTCAATTTGGTTGAGGCAAAATTCATTGATAGTCCTACGAGCACATGTGTGAAACTTGATCAGGATGAAGATGGTATTGAAGTGAATCAGACCATGTACAGGGGAACATTGGGTCAGTTTTGTACCTCACTACAAGCATGCTTGACATAGTCTTCAGTGTAGGGATGTGTGCTAGGTTTTTAGCAGGACCGAAGGAGTCACATTTAACGACATCAAAGCGAATTATGAGATACCTTAAAGGAACTAAGGACCTGGTCCTCTTCTATCTCTATGGTGATTCACTTGATCTAATTGATTATACTGATGCTGATTATGTAGGTTTTCTTGTTGATAGAAAGAGCACATCAGGCATGGCACACTTCCTAGGATTATCACTGATTTCTTGGACGACTAAGAAGAAAAATTTAGTAGCCCTGTCTACAGTAGAGGCAGAGTACATGGCTGTTGCATCATGTTGTGCTCAGCTCTTATGAATCAAGCAGCAACTAGAAGTATTTGGTGTTCTCACAGACACTATTCCTCTTATATGCGACAACACTAGTGCAATGAACATGGCCAAGACCCCTGTCCAGCATAAGAGGACATAACACATAGATGTGAGCCATCACTTCCTAAGGGACAATATTGAGAAGCAAAATGTGGTGATGAATTTCTGCAAGAGTTAAGACCAGTTGGCTGATATCTTTACAAAGCCCTTGAATAAAGAATGCTTTGTCAGAAACACATTGAGGCTGGGGATGCACAAGATAACCTAATTCCATAAGAAGTTTGCAAAAATCTTCCAATTGATTATGAAAAAGAGGGAAGGCTATATTTGTTTTAATGCTTAGTGCTTGAGAATTCAGTTTTGGTACCTTATTGCAAGTATACACTCATGGCATGTTAGCTAAAGGGAAAATATAATCAAACAAGCAGAGCCATATACCAAATGGGACCTAGTCCCCTAAAGGTTAATATCACTAATGTTACACTGTGCGTCTGTCAACGGTAACTCTCACGTCTCCCTCACCCATTCAATGCGTCAGTTTTAGACATATTTTCACTTTAAATCTAAGAGTTGCTACTTTTCAGGGACCCGATACCCCTTATGCTTAAATACAAAAAGTCTTAGTGAATTCTAACATCTTAATCTTTTCCTAATCTCCTTTTGATTCACTACTCTGATTCTAAACTATCTCTCTCTTCTCATCATAATTTCTAACTCTTTTTCATCTTCAAATCCTCCTACCCCCCAAGAAATTAAAAACCCTACTTCATTCAATATCTCCATCCCTCTCCCAGAAGAGTCCCTTTCCACATAAGTCAGTGGTGCTGCTGAGATGAGCGAATCCATCACTCCTCATACTGAAGTGGTCGCTTCTCCTGCACTTCCACCTGGGGAAGTTCTACACTGCTCACCCACTCAAAGGGGAACATGAGATAGTATAGCACCAGGAGTGAGATGCAGAAAGTCATGGGAAGTGCCACAGAAGCCAATATCATCCAAATGGAAAGGACTAGGAAGAGAAGACGGGAAGGTCACCTGCCTGAAGAACCAACCTCAACCAATTTGCATGTTGGGTCCAGTCATACAGAATCTGATGTTGTTGTTGTGTATGTGGAAAAAATAAGGAAGGAAGCAGAGGAAGATAGGGCCAAATCAAACGGGATTCAGAAGTCAGAAAAGAAATCTTTTGTGAAAAAGGAGAGAGTGAGAAAACGGGTTGCGAAAAATTCAAAACTCGTAAAGGGACCAGGTTCTAGGGTTCAAAAACAAGTTGATTAATAGAAAATGACTAGGGAAGAGCGTATAGAGGCAATGAAGAACCAAAAAGTTTTGAATGGCAGAGTTTTTGACTTTTAAATCCTAACAGAATTTGGTATGTCTAATCTTTTTTATGTTGTTTCTCTACAATGTTGGGGTCATCTATTTGAGGCACCAACACCATACTTGCTTGAGCCAGAAATTTGAGAATTCAACTACAAGATGCAGTTGTTTAGTGATGGGCGGATCAGGACCATTGTCAAATAGGTCAAGATACTTTTGGATGAGGAAACATTAGGAATCATTCAGGGTGTTCCTGTGAAAGGGATTCGGTCAATTGAAGGCTGCAAACCATCAAGTGAATACACTAAACAGGCAACCAAACGTGGGGACATCAAACAGGTAGGTCTGCTAAAGAAATATCTCAAGGGGGAATACCAGTTGATGCTTGAATTCATCAACAAGGTACTGGTACCAAAGATGGAGAAGAAAACCGTGGCATCTGCCGCTGATCTTTTTCTCATGGAACAGCAAGATGAACTTGAGGAAATCAACCTTCCGGCAATAATGCTTGAACACATGCATAGGGTGATGACTTGGAAACTGGGCAAACATGGTATTCCCTATGGCTATTTGTTAAACTATGTGTTCAAACATTTGGAAGTGCCTCTTGGTCGTGGAGTACCTGGTACTGTTAAGCAGACGTTTACTACTACTACTCTGTTGGAATGTGAGTGTGTTGAGGGAAAAACAAGGGGTAGGTCATAGGTAGCAGATCTTCTAGAACAAGAAGCCTCTCTCAAATGAGAGATGACCGACCTTGTAGTGATTCTAAATGATAAGGAGGTTGAAATTGCCCAACTTAAAGCCCAGTTGTAGAAGGCTATCTCCAAGGGACCTGGTACCAGTGTCGTGGATGTAAAAGAGGTCGAGAATTTCATAGTTGAGAATAAGCAGCTGCTAAAGACAAATGCCTCACTAGATGAGGGAGTCAAAACTCTCAACAAGCAAGTCATACAAGCTCATGTTGATGCTAATGAGCGAATGTCTTTGGTGATGCAAACTCTTATTCCCCCTCCCCCTCCGTTCTAAATGAGTCCTGTCTTATTGTCCGCCCATCTTTGTGTCAAAAACTCTAGTGGCTTTGTGTACTGTGTTGGCTGACTCCTGTGGTCAGCTTTGTGATCTAATGATAATTCCTTTTATGCCCTGTTCAGTATTCTTTGATATTTTGTTTATGCTTATTTGTATATGTTATGTGTGGCTCATGGCCCTGAATTCTTAAAATGATTTGCATTTATCTCGCATATGTTTACTGTTATCCCTTTTCAATGATGTCAAAAGGGGGAAATTAAGGTGAACAGTTGTGTGAAAATTAAAGAGGCAACTGAACCAAGGGGGAAGAATAGTGATAGGGGGAAGAACAACTATAGGGGGAATTAATGTAATTTTTGAATGAATGCTTAACACTAAGATAAACCCGCTTGCAGGTTGTTTGTGATCATCAAAAATGGGGAAAATGATAAGTCTTAATGCACCCAGATGTTTTGATGATCTTCTCACAAGTGCAAGTCCTCAGCAGATTATGCTTGTCCAGGTCCATATGCTATACAGCTGGAAAGTTGTCTACGTCAAAAGTTGGTGAGGGCGCCAGAGTACTACACCAATCAGAAGTGATGAGGTTGTTTGTCCAACGTGTATTAACTCTTTATGGTTGATTTATTCAACATTACAAACAACAAATTACTTATTCATTCAAAGACAGAAATTTAAGCTTCAACAGTAACGGACCTAATATATTGCATTACTGCTTCCTGAACCTGCTGTTAGTGTGATTTGTTGTATTTGTACTTATATTGTAGGAATCGTTTGGCTTGTGATAGAAACGTTTCAACCTTAGGTGGATCATTGCAAGATCTTAGCTGAGGGCAACTTAGTGTCTTACGTCAAAGTCTATATTAATCAGTTGGGTTAGTATAGTGGGCAATGTAGACATTGCTTTGGCTCATTGAGTGATAGTGTATTACTCAGAATAGAGATTAGCAGATTAATCTCGCGTGTGTTGTAAACTGGGTTTTATTTTGGCTTGTGAAGTTTATTAAAAGCAGTTTGAAAATCTTATGAGACATGTCGTGGTTTTACTCCCTTGAACAAGGAGGTTTCAACGTAAAGTACATGTGTCATCTTTACTTTCAGCACGTACTTTTTGTCTCATTATAATTGTGTTGAGGACCTAGTCCCACTGTACTTAGTGGATGCATACATTACAACAAACTTGTTTATGGTGTTGGAGCTAATGCCAAAAAGGCTCTCTAGATCCTGCAATTTTTTTCCTAAAACAGTCTCATTAAAGAGACCAAATCTAATCACTCTTCCTCTCCATTATCTTCAGTTTCTCCAAACACATCAACTTTAGCGCCTCATATCGTCATGTCTTTTACCTCGGCAAATCCTTTCTGCTTGACAAACCCTTTCTCTGAAATCCAATCGCCCGCTGCCTCTCCTCTTATGAAAACATCATACACAAATATTTCTCGGCCCTCAACTATTATGCAACCTTGTTATGAATATGGTTAATGGCCCACTAACACTTAGGTGCAACAACAAGCTAAAAGTTGCAACTAAATCTTTGATGGAATACTCCACTACAGGAACCAACAAGGGGAAAATTGTGTTAGACATGCCAAAAGCCACAGATCACCACATAGGGTTCCTCTCCAAGCAACAAAGCCTATAAATAGAAGAAACATACAAGGCTACTGCATATGCATATTCTGAGAGTTTATTTCTTTTCTTAGTTTTCTTTTTAGTTGTTTTTCGTAGATGAATGGCTGTAGTTTTTACTTTTCTCAATAAGTTTTGATTCCATAAAAGCTTGTATTCCCTATCTGTTTATCAATAAAAGTTGGTTCATATCATTTGGTGCTTTCATTGACCCTCCTCAACAAATGGGTGACAGGACACATAATACTCGACTCAAAACATTGGTTGAAGCTCTAAAACAGGTTCAGGAATACTGGCTTCCCATAACAAGAACTTTGTAGTCCATGTCTGCTACGATCCAGAGTCATACCTCCATGCTTCATGAAATTCTTTCTCAACTCTCCACCCTGCAACCAAACCAATCAGGACAAGGACAACAACCGGGAAAAAGCCATATTTCCAGTGTTCCATCTCCGCCCACCACCTCCACAAACCTTCTACCAGCAACACACCACTTGTAATATTCTAGTTGTTTTGATGATCCTCACAAATGTAGGTACCCGGTCCTTGGCAGAGTACTTCCGTTAAGATTCAAAATGGTGTACAAATGTAAAGTTGTCTTGTTAGGTTGGTTGGTGAAAAGTGCAGTGTACTTCACCAATAGAAAGGGCGGATGAGGTTGTTTGTTTCACTAGTCAAAACTCTTGTTGGTGATTGATTTATACAACAATAAACAAATAACATTATTCGTTCAAGAACTCACAAAGAACGCACTGCAAGGGACCTAGTCCCGAAAAGACTGCGTACGTGAAAAAAGGCAAAAGAGAGATATCTGAAAGTTGTCACATCTAATATGGTTGGTGCATAACTTTTTAGAATAGCAGGCTCTCAGCCAATGGTGTAGTCCCAAGAGGTTTGTGTCCATTTGATATAGTCTCTTCTCACAAGACACAGACTAAGGTTTGGCAAACAAAGATTTGAATTTCTGAAAATTCATAAGCTTACAACGAAGAAGCCATCTTCAAGGAAGAACACTTCTCATAATCATCAAAGGACCTGATGGAGTGCTGAAGAGTATATGTTTGATATTGAGCTTTGTGTCTTATGTGCTTACATTGTAAATCTGCTCCAAACCTTTGATATGCTTAGGATAGATTCTGACAGCTCACTAGGATAGGTACCTGATGTGGATGATAGGGGGAAGAAGTAGGAAAGAGAAGAAACGTTTCTCATCATCAAAAAGAGACTAAAAATGTTAATATTTAATTTTGATGATTTGACAAATCATGGGATCTAATAGGGGACCTCATCCTATGTGAGAATGATGCTTTTGTACGAGAAAAGGATAGCTGGAAAAAGTACTTTGCAAATTTTACCACGTGTAGGACTGTAAGAGGTGGTGCACATTTCTGGTACTATATGGCAGGGTCGTTTGAAAATAGTGTTGCTTCTAAGGTTGTGTCTATCATTTATAAGGTTCTTCTCAATAGACAGAACCTCAGTTTTTGCATTCCTGAAAAGTTCAAGAACACAGCAAAAACCATCCTTTCTAGAAATATTTTCCTTAAGAACAAAAGGGACCTGATAGAACTGTTAGTGTCTTTGTTGTCTTAGGGTTTATATTTAACTGCTTATCATTGTAAATCTATTCCTGTATTATAAATGAATTAGATCAGTGTCTCATTTCAGTGTTGATCCTAAGTTATAGCTAGAGTTAACTATAGTGAGTGGATAAAGTCTAAATCAATTAGAGTTAATTGGTTTAGTGGGCAACAGAGTTGTTGCTTAGAAAGAGTTAAAGTCTATATCAACTAGAGATAGTTGGTTCAGTGGGCACTAGAGTTATTACTTAGTTTTTTCTTTGTTGTAGAGTTGCTACATTGAGCGGGAAGGGATCTAGAGTTAAATTCTTAGGTTGCAAGATTTTGTAATCTGAATCGTTGCTTGTTCTCTTTTTAGAGTTAAATGGAGTTTGGGTTGAAATTCTGTGAGTACGGGTCATGGTTTTCACCTCTCTTGAGCAATTCGTGTGCCTGGTTTTCTTTGAGCTATTTATTTTAGTTATTGTTCTTGCTGAGTCAAGGGACCTGGTCCGTTGACGTATAGTGGACGCACACATTCCAACAATTTGTATCACAACATGATATCTCTATTTGGTTAACAACCAAGAGAAAAGATCATGCAGGAATGGCGGCTCCACCAAGGCTGACGAAGGCGTTTGCAGCATGGGGAAATGCATCCAGTAACTCAAAAGACGGAGAACACCATGAAGATGTCTCCATGATGGTTGTCAAGGATGATGAAGACATATTTAGCTCCATCTTCTCATTAATAGAAAAGACTGATGATGAAGATGACGAGGACGAGATAACACTTCTTGATCTTAAAATTGACATAGACTCCTTGTCCATTAAAATATTGAGAAAACTTTCTATTATATTGATAGACTTTGTTGATGAACTAACAAATGAAATAATGGTCTTAAGTGAAAACATGAATCTTTGTCAAGACGAAAAGTTAGCTCTTATTTCTCAGATGTCTGAAATGAATGTTAGATTGAGTAGTGGGGATACTGAAGGAAGTCAAAATAAGCATAAGCAGGAATCAGAAACCTCTGGAAATAGGAAGAGGAATCTAAGTAAATCTGAGCTGGATTTACAGGAGAGTCTAAAAAATATGAGTCCAAACTAGTTGTTGTTCTTGAGAGAAACTCACAACTAGTAAAGGACCTAAGTCAAGTCAAAAAAGAGTTAAATCATTCCTTGAAATGGACTGACTCTTCTAAGATTCTTTCCAACTTGGAAAATTAGAAATTCAATAGTGGAAAATGTTTAGGGTATGGAAAGATAAATCTTCCCTAAAACCCTCATAACAAATATGTGTCTGTGTCTGACAATATGTTGTGTCTTCATTGTGGTCGTAATGGTCATCTGAAGAAGGACTGTCCAGCTTGAAAGAGAACTCAAGAAAATTTCTCAATTTATTCTAAACAGAAAGTCACACAGAACAAGTGACCTGGTCATAGTTCTATCTCTTCTCTTAACATGAGAAAGACTATTCTGCCGCATTGGATGAGAAATTCTCTCATTATGCCTTTATCTGCTAACTGGGGACTCACATTGAAATGGGTTCCTAAATCTTACAAGTAATCTTTGTTGCAAGTGCGAGGATATAGCATCAGTCAGTGTTGGTTTATGAATAGTAGATGCTCAAAGCACATGACTGAGAAAACTAAAAACTTCCTCTCTCTCAAGGTACTTCAAGGTGGGGTCTCTTTTGGTAATGGCAAGAAATGGTACATTTTTTATGTAGGCAGGACATGAAAGTACATGGAACACTCTTCTGAAGTTGTGTACTATGTCAATGGGTTGAAGTACAATCTTATAAGTGTTTCACGGATTTGTGATAATGGAAATTGAATTAATTTCTTATTAGATAAATGGGTGGTCACAACTTAATCTCTCGGATGATGATGCTGACAAAAAGGAGATGGAAACACATGTATTGCTGATCTAAACAAGGATCGTTGCGACATTCTCACTTCCCTTGATGCTCAAGGTGAGAATACTGATCTATGATACATGAGACTTGGTCAGTTGAGCTCTACTCTCTAAACAAACTTGTGTCAAGGGACCTTGTCCACGGCCTACCCAAAATAAAATTTGCAGATGACAAAGTTTGTGATGCTTGTGTTAAACAGAAGAAGATCAGACCATCCATCAGGTGGAATAAACAAGATTTTCATCTTCCAAAGAACTTTCGGGCTGAAGTGGTAAATACTGCATGTTCTGTGACCAAAGGGGTGAGATGAGAAAGTTTGATCCCAATAATGATGAAAGAGTACTTGTGCGATCTAGTGTATGAAAATGTGTGGATTGAAAAAAGATGTTATGTGATTTTTGATGAGTCAGGAAGAATTGAGAAGTAAGTTGCAAAACGAAGAAGATTCTGAGATGAAAAAGCTATTACAGATTTAGAGAGATGGTCTAAACAGTAAGCTTACTGAAGAACATATTTTTCATGAATCCAACAATCCCAAATAAGCTAATGCAGATGATGAACCTGATAAGGGACATGGTCCGGTAGATAATGTTGAACAAAGATGATGCAGTTCAAACTGAAAATGTGAATTTTAAAGGTGAGAATGAAGAAGCAGATCAAGCTCAGTTTGAAAGAAGCAAAGTATGACACTCGCTTCCCCGACCAGCTGACAGGTTATGCAAGTTCCTCTTCAACAATGTTTTAAAAGAGGTAAAATTGACAAAAATCCTCTTTGTTAAATCACAAGGAAAGGAATTGCTGATTATTCAAGTATATATCGCTGATATCATCTTTGAAGCAACCTCTGAGGTGTTGTGTGAATAGTTTGTTGCACTCATGAGTATTGAGTTTTGAAGTCAGCATAATGGGAGGAGTAAATTCCTTCTTGGAGCTACAGGTCAAGCAAAATTCTAAAGGTACCTTCGTTTGTCAAGAAAAGTACAAGAAGTTGCTGAAGATGTTTCACATTATGGACGCCAAGACAATTGACACTTCCATAGGGACCAACTCGAAGCTGGATTCTGATGGATCTGGTCCAGATGTAAATGATACAAGTTTTAGGATTTATGCAAGAGTCCAAGCTTGTCCAAAGGAATCACATTTGAAGGCTGCTAACAGAATCCCAAGACATTTGATGAAGACATGGACCTGATTCTACTCTATCCATTAGGAGATTTTTTGATGATTGGAGGAATATGGTGATGCTGACTATGTTGGGTATCAAGTTGATAGAAAGAGCAGGAATGACTCATCTTTTGGGCTCATATCAATTCATGGGGAATAAAATGCATGATTTTGTTGCTCTTTCAACAACTGAGGCAGGGTATGTAGTAGATGCAGGTTGGTTTGCTCAACTCTTGTGGATCAAACAACAACTTGAAGCTCTTAGAGTAGTTATTCAGACTATCCCTCTCTTGTGTGATATCATGAGTGTTATCGCTATGGCTAAGAACTAAGTCCACCATAAAAGGACTAAGCATATTGATGTGAGACATCACTTTCTGAGGGATCATGTTGAGAAAGGAAATATTAGCTTGTAATTTTGTAAGATCAAATATCAAATCGTCGATATCTTCATAATAGCTCGGACGTGGGACCTGGTCGAGATAAACAAATTGAAGCTGGGGATGCTGACACTGGACTGAATGGATCCTACCTGAAGCAATCAACCCTCTCATGACTATGCAAAAGGAGCATGTATCCTTGTTTTTCAGTTATGTATTCTTTAGCAAATTCAATCTTATACCTTTTGTAGGTATACACATGGAAAACTTGTTGAAGGAAAAGAGAGGTCAGGATAGATCTAGGAAATTACATTCAAATAATAGAGAGGGACCATGTTCCGTTCTCAAAGGTTAGCATTCTTAACATTGCTTTTTTGAATTATGCGTGAGTAGCGTTGCAATTGCCACATGTCCCATCATTTGAATACCAAAATAACACTTCATTTTACATAATACACCCTTTCACTTCCTTTATACTCCATATTTCTTTCCATCTTCCCACAAAATTCAAATCCCCTTCAAAAAATTAGAAATTTTCAGAAATCTCCTTTCTCTTCTATAAAAAAACAGTTCAAATTTTTAAACCCTTTGTTCCTACTGGAGAATTGTCTGTTGAAGAAATTTTTGAGTGTGATTCTACAAGTAAAAATAAGATGGTGGAAAATATGATGTTCAGAAAGGAAAGGGTTGATATTCTGAGAACTCAAAGTATTTTGAACAGGAGGGTGTCTTACATACAAAAACTATTGAAATGGTTCCTCAGTTATTGATGTATTCATCTCGAAGGCCCTGATTAAGTTTGAGTTTATCAATCTTTCTATTATGAGAAACCCAGGCTTGCGTTGGAAGCTATGACAGTTGCTCATGCTAATAGGGATACTTAAATAGTTTCCCTGAAGGCTCAGCTTCGGAAACAAGACAATCAGAGGGACCAAGTAGAGAAGAACTGGCAGCCCTAAAGGTTCAACATGAAGCCCGATCAGGAAAGAGTGTGAACTTCAAGAGAGGCTTCTGAGAAACCATGCCGAGGGAAATGCTTTCCTTATCTTACTCTCTCAATCCCTTGTTCCTATGTCCGTTCCTAAAATTCTGGTTCAATCCTCCTCTTTTACTATCGAAACTTAGTGGATATTATCCTGGTTCTCATTCGTAATAATATACACAATGCTTTGATTGCTGATCTTTTATTTATGAATGAAAAATGTCTTGTTTCTACTGACTTCTCTCATTACTTTATGCATTTTTATTCATGCTCAGTGTTGCTCAAGTGATCATAAATTTGCTTGAACTGCATTTATGTCTACTTGATTTACTACTTTAACCTTTTTTATGATGTCAAAAGGGAGAAAATTGTTAAGGTACGAGATCAATACTAGTTACTTGAAGAGGATATGGTCAGGCTGAAACTGGTGAAGGGGGAAGAAGCTAAAGAAGTTTGTCATCATCAAAAAGGGGGGAAATGTTATTTTATTCATGATGTGAAGTTTTGATGATTTAACAAACTTTGGGAATGGTGAAACAAGAGGACCAATTCAGTTACTTGAAGAATTAGGTGGAACTGGTTAAAGGGAGAAGAAGGTGAATAAGTCTGTTATCATCAAAAAAGGGGGAAATGTTATTTTTGGAGTTGATATTAAGTTTTGATAATTTAACAAACCTAGAGATCTAACAATGGACCATAGCCTTTTTCTAGTATTGGGACTGACGAAAAGAGAAATTAATGAATAAACTCAGTATAAGGATTATTTGTGTGTCATCATCAAAAAGGGAGAAAATGTTATATTCTAGGTGTTTTGATGATCCTAAAAAATGCAAGGACCCGGTCCTTGGCAGAGTACTTCCGTCCAGATTCAAAATGGTGTACAACTGTAAAGCTTTCTTGTCAGGTTGGTTGGTAAAAAGAGTAGTGTACTTCACCAACAAAAAGGGGGATGAGGTTGTTTGTTTCAGTGGTCAAAACTCTTGTTGGTGATTGATTTATATAACAATAAACAAAAAACATTATTCATCCAAAAAGAAAGTGAGCTAACTAGTCTAATCAAGAACTCACAAAAAACGCACTGCAAGGGACCTAGTCCTGCAAAGAGTGCGTACGTGAAAAAAGTCAAAAGACATCTATCTAAAAGTTGTCACAACTGACGTGGTTGGTGCACAACTTTTAGAATAGCAGGCTCTCAGCCAATGGTGTAGTCCCAAGAGGTTTGTGTCCATTTGATATTGTCTCTTCTCACAAGACACAAACTAAGATTTGGCAAACAAAGATTTGAATTTATGAAAATTCATAAGCATACAAAGAAGAAGCCATCTTCAAGGAAGAGCACTGCTCATAATCATCAAAGGACTTGATGGAATGCTGAAGAGTATATGTTGGATATTGAGCTTTGTGTTTTATGTACTTACATTGTAAATCTACTCCTGAGGTTTGATATGCATAAGATAGATTCTGATAGCTCACTGGGATAGGTACCTGATGTGGATGACATAGGGAAGAAATGGGAAAGAGAAGAAAAGTTTGTCATCACAAAAAAAAAGACAAAATGTTAATATGTAGTTTTGATGATTTGACAAACCATGTGATATGATAGGGGACCTCATCTTATGTGAGAATGGTGTTTCTGTACTAAATAAGGATAGCTGGAAAATGTACTATGCACACTCTGCCACATGTAGGACTGCAGAAGGTAGTGCACATTTCTAGTATTGTGTGGCAGGGTCATTGGCCAATAGCGTGGCTTCTAAGGTTATGTTTATCATCTATAAGGTTCTTCGCAAAAGACACAACCTCAATTTTTGCATTCCTGAAAAGTTCAAGAACATAGCCAAAACCATCCTTTCCAGAAATATTTTCCTCAAGAACAACAGGGACCTGATAGAGCTGTTAGCGTCTTAGTTGTGTTAGAGTTTATATTTTGGTGCTTATCATTGTAGATCTATTCCTGTGCTATAAATGAATTAGATCTGTGTCTCATTTCAGTGTTGATCCTGAGTTATAGCTAGAGTTAGCTATGGTGAGTGGATAAAGTCTAAATCGATTAGAGTTAATTTGTTTAGTGGGCAACACAGTTGCTGCTTAGAAAGAGTTGAAGTCTAGATCAACTAGAGTTAGTTGATTTAGTGGGAAATAGAGTTATTGCCTAGTTCTTTCTTTGTAGCAGAGTTGCTACATTGGGGGAAGGGATTTAGAGTTAAATTCCTAGACTGCAAAAGTTTGTAATCTGAATCGTTACTCCTTTTCGAGTTAAATGGAGTTTGGGTTGATATCATGTGAGTACATGTCATGGTTTTCACCACCCTTGAGCAAAGGGGTTTCCACGTAAAATCCATATGCCTGATTTTCTTTGAGCTATTTATTTTCTGCATTTATTTTAGTTACTATTCTTGCTGAGTAAAGGGACTTCGTCCATTGACGTATAGTGGACACATACATTCCAACACCACTCTTATTCAGAATCCCATTTTCTCCCCTTTTCTTCCACAAACCCAGTTTCCACTACAAATCATGTTCCCACCACAAACCCAGATTCTACTTCTTCCCCTTTCAAACCCATATGCACCGTTTCTTCATGACAAACCAGCCCCAATCGATTTGCCTAAGTTTGATGGATCTAACGCTGAGAGTTGGGTGTTCAAAACTAATCATTACTTTGATGTCTATGGGGTTTTTGATGAACAACGCCTTACATTGGCCACTTTTTACCATGAAGGTGATGCTCGTGATTGGTTTCAATGGGTGTACAAAAATCACTGGTGGATTGGCTGGGAGCATTTCACTAGAGCTTTGGTGACTCGTTTTGGTGCAAAAACACTAGAGGCTCCTGAAGGTGTTATGGCGAAACTCCAAATGACCTCATCTGTCAGCGAATATCTCTATCAATTCGAGAAGATCACAAATCGGACGTCGGTTATGGCACTGCACCAACTGATGAACACATTTATTTCAAGGTTCCGACATGATATAAAGTCTGACGTATTAGCTTTGCGCCCCATTGATCTTAATGATGCTATTGGGCTGGCCTATTTACATGAGCAAAAGTTATCGGGCTCAGGTCAGCCCAACCAGCGAACTACTTCTTCTCATTAAACATGCCTTAAATTTTCCAGTCACTCAAACATCCCTTCCTTTGCTCCGACCTCTTCCACACTAATTTCACCATCTTCATCCCATGGCCCTTCAGCGTCCCTACCTGGTGTGGGCCGCATTCCTTATTAAAAGTTTACTCCTTCTGAAATGCAACACAAACGTTAGCTCAATCTTTGTTATCATTGTGATGAGAAATGGCACAAGAACCATCGTTGTACTTCTACACCCCAACTTTTACTTCTCTTATCAAAGGACGAGATTGTAGAGCTTCCACCCCCTAAAGCTGAAAAGGTCATTGATGAGTCTCTTACCCCTCCTTTTACTAAAGAAGCACCAGTTTCGGCTATCAATTACCTCACCTTATTCGGTGGCTTACACCCCACCGCCCTTCATTTCTCCAGTAATGTCAAGGGATCTCCAATTAAGGTTCTTCTTGACGGGGCCAGCACTCATAACTTTATGCATCCTCGTGATGCCAATATTCTCAAACTACCAATTGACACCTCCTCCCAATTTTCTGTTCTTGTGGGCAGTGGTCATACACTAAGAAGTTTGGGGGTCGCTCGTCAGCTCTCACTCACCATTCAAGGATTTACTCTTTGCACAAATTTTCTTATCATAAAATTTCATGGGTCTGATATGGTCCTTGGAATAGTCTGGTTGCGCACTTTGGGTAGAGCAATCTTAGACTATTCTAGTCTCCTCTTTAAGTTCTCTTTTTTGGGGAAAACCATCAAGTGGGTTGGGGATCCTGCTCCATCTATGGACCAAGTTCAATTTTCCCCTCTTTGTGGTTTAACCACTACTAATTCAGTTGCTTGCTTCTGTCGACTGGATCTTATTGCTCCAAAATCTCTACCGTTACCAGAGCTTCCCCCCGATTTGACCTCTCTACTATCTTCCTTTTAAGATATCTTCAAAAAACCCTTTGCCTTACCTCCTTCTAGACCTCAAGATCTATGAGTTCATCCACCATATATTGAGAGAACAACATTCCGAACTCATGAAGGGCACTATGAGTTTGTCGTGATGCCTTTTGGTCTTTCCAATGCACCTTCAACCTTTCAGACGACCATGAACTCAATTTTTTAAATCATTTCTCCGCCAATTTGTTTTGGTTTGTTTTGATGATATCTTGGTATATAGCCAATCGTGGCCCGACCACCTGGACCAGTTATAAAAAGTTTTTGAGGACTTACGTAAACACTCATTGGTGGTTAAACGTTCCAAGTGCCAATTTGGTCTGACCTCTATTGAGTATCTTGGCCATATTATTTCTTCCAAGGGACTTCAAGTGGATCCTGATCTGATACATGCTATTTTTTATTGGCCAACACCTCTAACCCAGAAGGATATGCGGGCTTTTCTGGGACTTACCGGCTATTATCACCATTTTGTCAAATCGTGTGCCTATATTGCTTCGACGCTCACTGATTTATTGAATAAGGAAGCCTTTTGTTCAACTGAACTTGAGGTTTATGCCTTTGTTAAACTCAAAGAGGCTCTTAGTATTGTCCTTGTTCTTCTCCTCCCTGACTTTCACAAGATATTCACGGTTGAAACAGATGCATCTGGAGATGGCATTGGAGAAATTCTTTCTCAGGAAGGGCATCCCATTGCGTTCTTCAGCCATAAACTTTCTTCTTGAATGCGTGTCGCTTCTACTTATCACAGGGAGATATTTGCCATTACAAAGGCTCTTCAAAAGTGGCATCAAAAACCTCTGAAGTCTTTGACTATTCAAGTAATCCAAACGTCTGAATAACAGAAGTGGTTAACCAAGTTAATTGGTTATGACTTTGAGATCTTGTATAGACCGGGAAAATTGAACACCGCTGCTGACGCCCTTTCCGTTGTGCCTACTCTTTATTCTCTTACAATGACAGTAATAGAATTTGACTTAGTGTCAAAACTACGGGAATTTAACAAACATGATGCCTCCTTAGCTGTTCTTCGCCAAGAACTTCAGGATGATCCTGCCTTCTTGTTGGATTACTCTTTCCATGGTAGCTTACTGCTTTTTCGCAATCGTCTTGTCATTTCCACTGATTTGACTCTTTGTAAGTTGTTGTTACAAGAATTCCATGCTTCCACTACAAGAGCACATGCTGGTATAGCCAGAACTTTTCATCGGCTTTCCTCAAATTTTTATTGTCAAGGCATGCGTTCTTATGTCAGGGACTTTGTTTCTCACTGCCAAGTTTGCCAACAAATGAAGGATACTCAATTGAAACCAATAGGACTTCTTTAACCCATTTTGATTCCTGATGCCAGTTCTGTGTATAATCTCCATGGATTTTATCACATGTCATCCCCCTTCACATGGTTTGCACAACTATTATAGTGATTGTGGATCGTCTTTCTAAGTATGCGTATTTTGTTGCCTTGCCCCCTTCTTTTACCAGTCAGAAAGTAGCTGCTCTTTTTGTTCAGGAATACATCAAATATCATGGTTTTCCTTCTAATATTATCACTGATAGCTCTTTTTGTTTATCTGATTTTTGGAAAGAAATCAACCGCCTACAAGGAACTCACTTAGCGAAAATCTCATCTTACCATCCTCAAAGAAATGGTCAAACTGAGGCTCTCAACATGTGCTTCGAAATGTATTAGAGGTTTTTTATTGTCGATGCTCCAGCCGACTTGTTCAAACTCCTTGCATGGGTTAAGTTAAGGTATAATACAGCCTATCAATCTAGTTACCAAATGACACCCTCTGAGGTTTTTTTATGGTAGACCTCCTCCTAAAATTTCTCATTATGTTATGGATGGCTCCCATAACCTTGTTGTCACGGCTGCCTTTAGACAACGTGATGAAACTTTATCTCAACTACGCACAAATCTGCTAAGGTCTCAAGAACAGATGAAATCTTTAGCTGACAAAGGGTAAAGGGAAGTTACCTTCAAAGTTGGTGATTGGGTCTATGTTCGTCTTAGACCTTACCGTCAACTGTCAGTGCGCCTTCAAAAATAGAACAAGCTCAGCCGTCGGTACTTTGGCCCATTCCAAGTCCTCAAACACATTGGTGAAGTTGCATACAAATTAGACTTTCCTGCATATTCCCGTATTCAACCTACTTTTCATGTTTCAATTCTTCGGAAGTATATAGGCAAACCTGACCAACATGTTCCTCATTTGCAATTGTAGGATCAATCATCTACTATAGTTCTGATGCATGATTCGATTCTCCAGCAGTGTGTGTTGCACAAGAGTATTGTTTAACTCATCCAATGGCTTATCAAGTGGTCTGGCTTGCCCAATTCAGATGCCACTTGGAAAGCCAAGTCAACTATCCTTCAGCAATTTCCCGAGCTGAACCTTGAGGACAAGGCTCCTCTTCAAGGGGTTGGCAATGTTATAAATATGCATATTTTGAAAGTTTTATTCTTTTCTTAGTTTTCCTTTTAGTTGCTTTTCGTAGTTGAATGGTTGTAGTTTTTAATTTTCTCAGTAAGTTTTTAATCCCTAAAAGCTTGTATTCCCTATCAGTTTATCAATACAAGTTGGTTCATATCAGACCTTCAAATTCTTCTCCCCATATATTCCTAACAATTCCAAGTTATAATTCCATAGGTAATACCACACACTTCTCGACAGGATCCGTATCGGCTTTCACAAATATAACTAGATTCCAGTCTCACCCTCAACCATTGCCTCTTTTCCTCAAAGTTATCCAGTAAACACTTCCATTAACCCATCCACCCCAACTATAATTCCCTTAACTATCCAAAACAGCCTACCAGAGCTTAGTTCCATACCCATTCCAGCCTCTCTGACTAATCCTATTAAACTTACCTCCACCAATTATCAGACTTGGTACTCTCAATGGCGTTTAATACTCATTGGGTTTGGCCTTACACATCACATTACAGATCAACCCACTATGTATCATCTGCACAATGACCAATGTATCGCCAAGATCATTTGCTACGAAGTACGCTTATTGCTACACTGTCTCCCGAAGTTGTCTCTTTGGTCAACAATGTTGAAACTTCTTATGATGTTAAGAATACTCTTGATAGGATGTACGTGAAACAATCACGTGCCCGGATTCTCAGTCTCAAGGATTCCCTTACCTGTGCCACCAAGGGTACTCAAAGTATGTCTGCTTATCTTCAACATATCAAGCAATTTGTGACTACTCTTAATTCTACTAGAACTGCTGTCACTTTTGATGAATTTACTCTTTATGTTCTTAATGTCTTACAACGTGAATACAATGGTATTTCTAACTCTATTCGGACTCGAGATGCCTCACTTCATTTTGATGAACTTTATGAAAGGTTGTGTGACTATGAGCAGCAACTCTAACGAGATCCCACTCCTTCTACTTTTCCATTGACGCCCAATTTTGTAGTCAAGACCACCTCTTCAAACTCTCGAAACAATAGGTCTAGTACTGAATCTAATAAAGGCACCACTCAAACAAGGAAGTCATCACTCCAATGGTAAACAAGGCAACCAGCCAATTTGCTAATATTGCGATAAGCCTGTTCATGTAGTCAAGTAATGTCGTAAACTCCTAGCGTCCTTTCCTTAGCTAAATCTATTTAGCTCTAACAGTTTAGCCTCAGGTCCGAATACATCTACTTCACAACCGAATGCAAACATGGTTTCTGTAGGAGCGAATGGAAATCCGAATTGGTTAATTGATTCAGGGGCATCACATCAAGTCATAAGTGACTTTCAGAATCTCTCATTACATTTTAGTTATACTGGTGATGATTTGATGCTAAGAGATAGTAAAAACTTATGTGTCACATACTTTGGTTCCACTAAACTTTCTTCTCTTAATCGTGATTTGCACCTTTTAAATGTTTTATATGTTCCCAGTTCGAAAAAGAATCTTAGTTCTATTTATCAGTTGTGTTCCTCTAATAGTGTCTCTATTAAATTATCACGATCATCTTATGTGGTGAAGGACTATCAAATGGTGGTGCCACTGGTACATAGAATGCCTAAGAATGGACTGTACGAGTGACGAACCTATTCAGTTCTTTGAAGCAAACCATCAATCCTGCTTCTTTTCACAGTCAGTTTTCGTCTATTTCATCATGGCAAAATAGACTTGGTCACCCATCTTCACCAGTATTGCGGCACATTCTGCGTGCACTCAACCTTCCAATTGTTCTATTTCCTCTAAATTCTTCTATAATTCGTGTAAGTGCATTAAAATGCACAAAACACCATTTGGGCTTTCTTCAATAAAATCATTTTCCCTGTTAAAGTTTATATATTCTGATGTTTGGGGTCTTGCACCTATTTCTTCAGCTGTTGGATTTTAATATTATTTAATATATATAGATCATTTCACAAATTATGTCTTGATATATCCTATGAAAAAGAATTCTGAAGTTTCTCAAATATATCAACAATTTAAAGCCTTAGTTGAAAAATATTTCAATAAGTCCATCGTCCCCTTTTATTCATATAATGGTGGTGAATTTATCCATTCGAAAGATTTTTTTTCTTCTAATGGAATATATCATTTTCTTACTCCACCATACATCCCTGAGCATAATGGTGTTGCGGAAATACACCATAGACATATTGTTGAAACTGGTATTACTCTTCTTCACAATGCCAACTTGCCTCTCTCATGTTTGTCACTTGCTTCCCAAACTGTCCTCTATTTAATCAATCGGATTCCAACACCTCAACTTTATTATGATTCACTGTATCTTTGAATTTTCGGTGAGTCTCCCAATTATTATAAATTACGTGTGTTTGGTTGTCTTTGTTATCTATGGTTACACCTTTATTCTCGCAACAATCTTGAACCTCGTTCTTACCCATGCATATTTCTTGGTTACTCCAATAATCAAAGTGCCTACAAATGCTTTTATCCTTAAACACAGAATTTGTATATCTCGCCATGTTGATTATATTGAGCATGTTTTTCCATTCTTTCTTGTTCCACCTCCCATGAGCCAATTCCAACAGAAGAAACCTCCAACACTTGGTTTCCACGTCTATTGGCCTCTTGAATATCTTCTTTAGCTACATAGAGATTCCAGTAAGTGTGCTTGTCTAGATGTGGCATTTGCTGTTAATATTTCGTCCTCATTGGATACATTGAGAATTACTACACAGACGCCAGATATGGGAACAACTCCTGCAATAGTTTAAATTCTTTTTCTTTACCTGTTTCCTTAGCTTTACATGATTAATCACCTGTCTTTAACACAGAACCAGGTGTCCCCATGTCATTGTCAAGTGACCAACCATTATCATCTACATCAAACAGTGAATCAAATATTGACATCTCACATGAGTTATCCACTAGTGAGCCAGTTTCTTCACCCGTCAGTACCCGTCCTTTAGTTTTAAGTTTGAGACCTCAAAGTCTTTAGACTCTTGTTGTCCATCATCTAAACCATTATCTCTTTCTTCTACCATTAACACTCATCCTATGATTACTAGGCTCAAAAGTAACATTACCAAACCAGTCTAGTAACTTTGTCTTCATGTTGCCACTACTTCATCTGCCTCAGGTTCCTCTTGGTCAGTATATACAAGCATCAAAACGGAATCCAAAAATGATTGATCATTCTTTAAAAGATTCTATAGGGAAGCAAGCGATGATTGATGAGTTTACAACCTAATAATGTCAAGGTACATGGGTATTTGTGCCACTTCCTTCTGGTAAGAATATTGTGTGCTCAAAGTGGATTTTTAGGGTAAAAACGAATACAGATGGAAGTTAAAATAAATATAAAGTGTTATTTTCTACGTTTTAGGACTGTAGCTTTATTTATTTACTGCAGTAAATTAGACTTCTTAAAATAACTTCTTTTCCTAGTCTTTAGGAGTTTGTTTATTTTTCAACAGATTTTGTGCTGATATTTAGGTAGTTGAAGTTAGTGTTTGATTATAAATGTAAGTCTTTATTGCAGTGAATAATATAGACTTACCACTTCAAATTCTAAAGCTTTCTTCTTTTTAGTTCTTCAATCTCTTTTTTTCTATCTTTATTCCTTCATATTCATAAGTGTTCTATTGTTCTTTTTCTGGTTTTCACTCAATTTAAACAACATAAAGCACGGTTTGTTGCACAAGGATTTACTCAGAAACATGGACTTGATTATATTGAAACATTTTCTCCAATTGCAAAGCATACCAATGTTTGCGTTATTTTATCTATTGCTCTGTCTAACAATTGGTGTCTCAGACAATTTGATGTTAATAATGTTATTCTTCATGGTACTTTCACGGAGGAAGTCTAATAACAGATGATTAGAGAAGACTCCTTACTTTTCTAGAATTCTATTTTCGTAGTTCCTAATCATCAGAATATGTTATACTATTTCCTCTTATTTAGGCTTTGTTTAATAGTCTTTTATCTTTTGCTTGGTCTTGTATAGATTCTTTATATAGCAGCCATATGGTCAATAATAAAAATACAATTTTCCCATCTTCTGCTCTCGTCTCTTTATTGTATTAGAGCACTTCTAAACTCCCACGAGTTGATCCTTTTTTTCCTGCTAACTTGTCGAAATGGCCCCAAATACTTTTGTGACCAAAGCTGATGGAGTCAATAACGCCATCACTATTATCCCATTCAATCCTATGACCCAACTACCCATAAAATTAACTGGCAATCACAATTTCTCCTTGTGGAAAGCTCAAGTTTCAATGCTTATGCATGGTAACAATCTCTATGGGCATCTGGATGGCTCCATCCCTTCCCCCACTAATCACATGATTACTTAGTCTAAGACCAATAGCCTTAAGCCTAAACAATTACACACGGTTGTTCAAACCACTTCCTCCCTACCTAGAATCTTTAAGCAAGCTCAATAAGTCACACATTGGTGTGAAGCTATGAAAAATGAATTTGATGCGTTAGTTCGGATCCGAACATGGGAGTTGGTACAGAACCGGACATGGGAGTTTGTACCATGTGATCTTTCCAAAAATGTGGTGGATTGTAAGTGGCTTTTCTGGATTAAACATAGTCCTAATGACTCTGTTGACTGGTACAAAGCTCGTCTAGTTGCTAAAGGGTTCACACAAAGACCTGGACTTTATTTTCATTGTACTTTTAGTCATGTGGTAAAGACTGCAACTTTTCAACTCGTTCTTGCAATTGCAACACAACAAAGTTGACCCATTCAGCAACTTGATAATAATAATGCCTTCCTGCAAGGTCCTCTCGATGAGGAAGTCTATATGCGCCAACCACCTGGTTTTGAAGCTTCTACACATCCGACGCATGTTTGCAAGCTGCACAAGGCTATATATGGCCTCAAATAGGCTCCTAGGGCCTGGTACATAGAACTCAAAAATTACTTGGTTACTTTGGGATTTGTTAAATCCCAATCTCATTCTTTATTGTTCATCTTACATAATTTTGAGTTTACTGTTTATGTTCTGGCATATGTTGATGACATAATTGTCACGGGTAAACAGATTTGTAGTGTTCACAACATCATTGATAATCTTGCAACCCTGTTCTCATTAAAGGATCTTGGTCCACTTCATTATTTTCTTGGTGTTGAAGTCTTACCTTATCATGGTGGTCTTTTGTTCTATCAACAGAGATACATTACAGATTTGTTGCAGGAAGCTAATATGTACAATTGCAAGGGTGTTCCAACACCAATGTCTTCTATTGTTGCTTTCCCGGAGTGTTCTATAGATTATCTAGTTGATGGCTCTCTTTATAGGAGGATAATTGGTAAAACTTCATGACCTTTCTTTTACACGGCTGGACATAGCATTTGAAGTTAGCAAACTCTCACAGTCCATGCACCAGCCCTTATTATCACATTGGACAGCCATGAAGCGTTTATGTTGGTATCTTCGCTAGACATCTTCGTTTGGCCTTAAAATTGCTAAAGAACATGGTAACTGTCTTCTAGCCTACTCAAATTCCTATTGGGCTAGAAATTCTCTGGATCAAACCTCTACCACAGGTTATGTTGTTTACCTTGGAAGTTCTCTGGTATCTTGGTCCTCTAAAAGGCAAAGATCTGCCTCCGGCTCCTCCACAAAAGAAAAATATCGAGTTGTTCCAGTAACTGTTTCTGAAACAAATTGTCTAACAAGTTTACTCCATCAGCTTCGGTTTCATATTTCCACCACTCCTCAGATATTTTGTGACAAATTCAACACCACATATATTTGCGCCAACCCGGTGTTGCATTGTTAGATGAAGCATATTGCTATTGATTTTCACTTTGTTCATGAACAAGTTCAAAACAAGCATATCGCACCTCAACACCTTCACTCAGCTGATCAAGTGGCAGATATACTGACCAAACCACATCAAATGGTTTATTTTGTCAAACATTTGACCAAGTTAGGTGTTGTTGACACCACCAACTTACGGGGGTGTAATAAAGGATGATTAGAAAAGGCTTCTTACTTTTGTAGAATTCTATTTTCATAGTTCCTAATCCTCAGGATTCTGTTGTACTCTTTCCTTCTATTTAGACTTTGTTTAATAGACTTATCTTTTCTAAGTCTTGTATAGATTCTTTATATCGCAGCCATATGGTCAATAATAAAAACACAATTTTCCTATCTTTTTCTTGCGTCTCTTTAACATGTCTCAGCCTAAGGATCTAAGGTGAGTAGAGCAACCAGGACCTCCGGTGAGCCATTTCATGAAAGAATCATTTTCTAGATCTCTCTCAGATTCTACGAAGGAATAAAATAGCTGCACTTTTTCCTCTTCTCCAACACCAATGTAACTGATTGATCAATATAAAAATTTAGTGTTTATTTATTTATGGAATGATAAAATTAATACTATCTACTTACCACGTTTCGAGTGTAAATGGAGGTTGTCCACCGAATCCAGGAAGAGTCTCAATGATGAAGTGCGGCGAGACAACATCAGATATAAGTAGCAGCAACAGAATAACAATGATTCGCACCATTGGAGTTTCATGGAAATGAGGGGACAAAAGCTTTTTTAAAGTTGTGAACAGAGAAGAGGGGCACTAATAACCTGCAGATAGGCACCAAATCTAATCTTTTGAATTTTGACTATTTTTCTCAAATTTCTGTTTAGATTGATTACACATGATATATATTTAATTTAATGGCTACGATTTAACTAATAAAAACAAAAAAACTATTAATTTTTAGGAAAAACCATCAATTAGAGAAAATAGACTGTTTAAAAGGTGTTAATGAGAAATGAAGTTCTTTTTAGGAAAAAACATCAATTAGAGTAATTTAAAAGTGTTAATGAAAAATGAAGTTTTTTTTAGGAAAAAACATCAATTAGAGAAAACATGTTGTTTAAATGGTGTTAATGAGAAATGAAGTTCTTTTTAGGAAAAAACATCAATTAGAGAAAACATGTAATTTAAAAGGTGTTAATGAAAAATGAATCTTTTTTAGGAAAAAACATCAATTAGAGAAACCATTCCGTTTAAAAGGTATTAATGAAAAATGAAGTTCTTTTTAGGAAAAAACATCAATTAGAGAAAACATGTCGCTTAAAAGGGTTTAATGAGAAATGAATTTCTTTTTAGGGAAAAACATCAATTAGATAAAAACATGTAATTTAAAAGGTGTTAATGAAAAATGAAGTTCTTTTTTAGGAAAAAAAATCAATTAGAGAAAACATGTCGTTTAAAAGGTATTAATGAAAAATGAAGTTCTTTTTAGGCAAAATAAATATCAATTAGAGAAAACATGCCATTTAAAAGGTGTTAATGAGAACTGAAGTTCTTTTTAGGAAAAAACATCAATTAGAGAAAACATGCAATTTAAAAGTTGTTAATGAAAATGATGTTCTTTTTTAGGAAAAACATCAATTAGAGAAAACATGCCATTTAAAAGGTATTATGAAAAATGAAGTTCTTTTTAGAGGAAGAAACATCAATTAGATAAAACATGTCATTCAAAAGGGTATTATGAGAAATGAAGTTCTTTTTAGGAAAAAATATGAATTAGAGAAAACATGCAATTTAAATCACACTTGTTCATACTGCTTTTTGTTTGCTATAAATAGAGGTTTCCCTCATTTTTCATATATTGGTTAATATTCTACTCTTCTTCTTCTTGCACTTAAATAAATTTCGTGTGATTTCTGATGGAAAGAGAAGAAGCAATGTGTGAAGGAGATAGATTGAAGAACCAGGCTGAGGCCTTTGAGGAGATGATCTCAGAGGTTCCTTTTTGGTACTGTGCTGGGGAATCAAAAATTTCAATATTGAATCGAAGTCCAGAGGTGGAGATTTCACAAGAAAACAATATATAAAGAGTGTCAAGTTCGATATTTAAAGAGTCAAATGTCAAGAACGCTCATAGCACCATTTTCCAAGAGATTCAACAACAAGGCTCGCCCAATATATACATCATGTCATCACACCAAGCACAAGCAGGTATCAAGAAGGATCAACGCCCTGCATCAAGAAGGGTCAGAGCCCAATAATCAAGAGAACCAAGAACCAAATTAAAAATGGTTTTCTAGTTCGTACTTAAAATGGACAACTTCCATACTTAAAACGAACTAAAAATCCAGAGTCAAGATGGCAAATGATCCGAATCAAGAGGCATACCAATAGTGACAAAGTCACAGCCACAAGAAGGACAAGGTCCCAACAAGAGTGCCAAGTGATCAAACAATCCGTCCAAGTGGGCGAGTTACACCAGCGTCTTTAATGTCTTAAAGGATAATAGCACGATAATGCAAAGTGACAAGAGGTAACCAAGGTACCAAGATAAACTTTCAGATATACCAGAAGGTAAAAAGAGTACAAGTACAAGTTTATACACAAACCTCAATGCTTAGCTTAGAAACAGTCCAACATAACTTCAAGAGTTCAAACCGTAGACCAACCAACGTATCAATGCCCTCAACTTGTTCATGAGTATATACAAACTTACAAATAAAATTAAATAACTTATTTAATTCCTAGTAGCTCAATAATGTTGATGTAAAAGAGGATTATCATAACAAGTAAGCTTAGCCTGTACAAATATGACTATGCTCCCAAAACAATAATTCTGGCCAGCCTAGTACCTCATGTCAAAACTTAGATTTGAAAAGGAAAATGGCAAAAATGGACTGTATATCCTTCATGAAAGATGTAGGTACATCTCTTAAGGTTGCGAACAATCAAGAATTATGGCAAAATATATTTTGTACAAAAAGATATAATCAAAATACTAACAGCTAAATTAGAGTTTTACATAAACATAAGGGTTGTAGGTATAAGAATTAGTTTTCCAAATCATATTTATTCACCGAAAAATCAGTTCTATAGAACGAGATATTCCAAAACTACTAAATACTAATTAGCTCAAAAATAGATTTCGACTACTCACCAAAGAGAAGGGTGTGTATCGAATTCCAGCCAAAAGGACCAAGATTTTCTTGAACTTTTGTAAGTAATATGGTTAGAGGAAGTTCTACAGGTTTCTTAGAGTTAAAGAACACTAATTCTTATAGAGAAGGTGTGAAAACATATGTTATAAAAGTGATATTTATCACTTACTAGATATAGCCAAAAGTCAAAAGTTGGCTGCCCAAAAGTAAAAGGTTTGCTCCCCAAAAGAATACATATATACCAAAATGTATATACCTCACCTCCCTTTCCAGTTATAGATAATTCGAACTAGAATATTATGTAAATACCCCAAAACAATCCCTTAAATGACTGTCTCAATTTATGTTACGCAAATTTGCAAATATCACAAAATTTCGAGTTCCTAAAAAGAGAATAAAACATACTGAAGTAATTAAGGAATGGGGTATCGAAATGCGAATATCAGTTTTAATATTTAGGGGTGTTACAGTATGAGCATAGGTCATGAGCACAATTTTGATATAAGAATATCAACAAGATGTTGTAATAACTTCACTTGAGGAATACACAAGATTATGAACGGATTGATATATCCCAAAAACTATTTCTGAAAACATCACTATCTCATCCTCAACACTTGAATTGGTTTCTCATCTTATCATCTCCCCATTAGGTTTGAAACTGACATTTTAAAGCTATGGATCTACTCCATCATCTCTAAACTGGTCTACATTTGCTTTACTCTAATACTCGGAAAAGGTTTATCCTATGGCTACTGAACTCTCCATATGCAGGTACTAAGACTAGTTCTTAGATCTCTTTCTAAGATGATTCTCTTGATCACTTCTCATTGGCTGATAAGGCCACTTAATATTACTGTTAATAATCTGCCTTCTCGTTCTTAGCCTTCTAATAACATCCTTCTAGGTTCATATCAACCGAACTAGAGGAAACTTTGAACTATATTTAAGGGGCTCGTCATTGACTATATAAAATCCTTTACACCAAACTCTTAAGGGTAATATTTAATTATTACATCAGTCTAATCCACATTGACAACTCAAATATGCTATCTAGGCATACATGAAAAATCATTTAACTTAATTGGAATTATGTACATTCTCTGGTACACCTCTTAATGCTCTTGTTACTCTAATGACTTAGCCACACTTAATTACTCTTATCTAAAAGTTATAATCTCACACTTTTACCACTCATATTTATTGTACCTAACCTCTCGATTCCTCACCTACTCTATGTCAATTCTACTAAATGAGATCTCAAACTAACATCATTACCCTCATGATGCCATTCTTTTGATCACAACACTCTTCTCAAATTCAATGTTAGTGTCTATTTCTAAACATGGATGTAAATATGATTGCTCTCTTACTATACTAACTTACAACTGCTAGATAAAATTAAGAAACACTCACTCACTAAAACCTCTTAACAAGTAGTCAATCTTTATCTCTCTATCTATATACCTATGAATTATCGTCACATTCAATTTCACGACTTAAGTACTATTTACTCATTCACTATATATCATTGCTTAGTTAGTTCAATAACCCTCTGAAAATAACGAGATCTCCCAAAAATTAGAAGTCTGGCTTAGATCTATCACCTCATGAACACTCATGTGCTTCCATTCAACATCTACACTTGGTCGTTCCTAACACAATGACACATCATCATAAACTCCTTTCTAGTTAAAGTATATTCTAGCTCATCCTAACGCATAACTATTCATCTATCCTCTATCATGAACTCCATAAAAAATTATTATTCCTTAGTCTACTCAAAAAGGAAAACTCATCATTAATAATTTACTAGGTGTCTGACTGTAATAACATAATTTGTCTCATCACTATCTCCCTTTCTTAGATTACTGAACCTCTGCATGCATTCTTCTAATTCAAAGCACTTTTACTACTAGTGCTTATAACATCACAACCCATACTATCTATTCGGGTGAAAAAAATACCACCCAAACATTCTAAAACACATTTCCCTCATAAAGGTCTCACCTAAAACAAGGTTTAGAGAAGAGAGTCTGGGAGTACATCTCGCTTTTAGCTCGAACACACAATTCACATGAATATGAGTGCATTCTTTTGAATATCAACACTTAATCTCACTTACGGGCTTCTCTCATGCCCATCTACAGTCTCATGAATTTCTGAAGTTCTTCTGTTGAGAATAACTCATTGATAAGGATTTTATCTTTGCTTTCCAACTACCTTGAGTTGGAGGGGTAGTCGAATGGATCTGAGAAACGCACGAGTTTGAATAAGTTCCTAATTGCTTAATTTTAGGGCACAATTTAGAGTATGAAAGAGGGGAAACTTTTTCAAAATGTCTATAGTCCCTCATTTATAGAAGTGGGCCCTCACAACCATAATTAATACCCTACTGACACGGCTTCATAGACACCCTAGGACACTTGAACTGTATGATCTGATACCAAGTTTGTCATGACCCGATCCTACACCCTGGAGGTGGCCGGCACTCCAGAACCATTATTGGTACCCAAGCGAACCCATATCATGGCTGACTACAAGCGAAAGACTAACTCAAGCATACAGAATCATCAAACTGAAAGAAACATTTAACAACAACTTACTAAATTTCAAAACTTTTCTGAATATACTGAGTATGACTCATAAGTTTAAATAAAACATCTCAAAACTTGAAGACTCTCACAAGATGTCTATCTATGAAGCCTCTACTATATATAGATGAGTGTTGGGACAACACCCACGACTACTCAAAACGTTACTACTACTATCAACTTATAAAATTGGAGTCCTCCGAAAGCAAGGATGTCTTACTCAAAAGCTGGCGAGCAGACAAAGTGATCTCAACATACTCTTGTTGATATTCCTAAGAACCTGCATATGCATCATTAAAAGATGCAGGTTGAATGACATCAGTAAATTGAATGTACAAGTACGTAATATAGTTGAATAACAAATAACTAGTAGAAAGGACTGGAATAGATAAGAATGTACTCAAGCTGAATGTAAAGAAATAAAGGAGTTAAATCATTTAAGCTTTTAAAAATTCTTTCTCATCTCTGAACTCAACATAAGTCTATTGGGAGATTCTCTAACCGACAACCATCACTATGAGCTACGTGATGATACAACGTCTCTCCCACGCTGCCAAAATTTTCCTATACATTGACGGGGTATAGAACACCTCAACTAAGTGGATCCACTAAGTAATACTTAATAAGGAATAAGGAATCATCTAAAAAGTATGACCCTTTACCCATGTTGGTATACATAGTTTATGAGGACTTTGAGTTCTCTGAACTAGTCCCTATATCGGTGCTCAATACTACTCCTAATAATATATATGCATGCTCATATGTTTAAAAACATAACTCTTCCTCTGGTTTGAGATAATTGCTCAAACTATCCTCTTAAAAGAGGTAATTGCTCTTGAAATATCTTTAAACTCATAACTCATTAAGAAATCAAAGTTTCTCTTTTGTCAATATAAAAACTAATACCTTTGGGAATACTTAGTTCCCTTATACTCTTACTCAATTTATACTTGAAAACTCTTTCTCAAAAATATATCAATATCATATTGTGATATGATCATTGATGCCTTGGGAAGTCATATTGCATAAACATTGATGGCATACTCGATTGTCATACTTGGAAACTCTTTTTCAAAACTCAGTTTAAAACTCAAGTGTTGGTTTTAGAAAGCTTCCCAAGATTTATAACTCAATTCATAGGGTTCATGCGGAATTATGGACATGAAAGACTCAACGAAGGGATCTTAATAGCAATATAGAAACTCGGTACTCAGAACACAAAGATACTACTTATCTAAAAAATAGTCATTCATAGGGTTCATGCTGAAATATAGACATTGATGAATCAACTCAAGAATATTAATGCATAGTATATAACAATTCAATTATTAGGAATAGAATTTCAAAAAGAAACAGGAACTCAAGAACTCAAAATGAACTCATCTCAAGAATACTCAAATATAGGGATAGAATCCTAGATTACTCTTTTACTAATTCGAAAGTAGATGTAGGACGTAAGGACAAACTAGTCCAATACTATGATAGCCTTACATACCTGAAGAACAAGGTTCTTAAAGAATCATGAAGAACCTTCAAGAAGAACTTGATTAGAAGCATTTAAACTCTAGCTTGAAGGAGAACAATCAAGAAAACCTTTCTTGAGATTCTTGAATTAGTTTCTTGAAATCTCTATGCCCAAGAGTTATAATTTTCATTAGTGATTTATAATTGTATGGAGGAATTTGAGTTCGAAAGAATGAAATTCTTGGAGAAGAACTTACCTTGAAGAAGAATCTTGAAAAATATTGGAAGAATCTTCAATAAAAGTCTTTTACTATGATTTTTCCTTAGGGTTTGAGAGAGAAGAGAATGATGGATTAAGATATTAAAATCTAATTGTTTTGGGTCTTTAATTAGTCAAGAATTTAATTTAGGGTTTTCTTAGTGGTAAAATGACAAAAATGGCCCTTTTTAATGCTTTCTGGTTGGCTAATTCGTCACAACACTGTATCAGGTTACTAAAATGGTCATAACTTTTTACTCAAATCTCAGATTTTTGCGAAATTGGTGGCATTGGAAAGAAGATTCAACTACCTTTAATTTTATAGGTTATGGCCCACATACCTCTTTATATTCTAAGTGATATGGCCGTTTGAAGTTGACCCAAGTAGAATCGTACATCAAAACTTAATCAATAAGGAAACTTTCAACTCTACTTTGTGCTAAGAGTTTCTAGTGACCTTAATTGATATCCAAAATCATTCCCACACTAAAGAATTTACCTTTACATATATGGGCAAATTTAAGAATCACCCGATATGACTCTACAAGTAGATGAGCAATGGTTCGAGTTTAAACTTAGAAATTTTTGGGGTGTTACATAAGTGAGGATATATTTCATTATCTCGGATAAATTGAGGAGGATAATTTCCTTAAGAATACAATGTTAATTCAGTGGGCTTCACTTTTATCCTATTCTATTTTATTTTATTTCAATTTTGTTACTGTTTTGAAGTTTCTTAATACAAATCGAACAAATTTCCATGTTTTAAAGAAAATGGAAAACATAGTACCTCCAATTAGATTCACAATCAACTTCACCTTCGACTTGCAGTATCTAAATACTAATGTCACTCAATCTTCTTGAATCATGTGGAAGAAGTCCACGAGCATTATAAGAAATTTCACGTATATACTAATTGGGTAGTTAGAGAACTTTTATTTTCCTTAAATATAGCTACATGTAATTGCCTATAAATAAGTGGAACTAATTAACTGAAAAATCTACATTACGGGTGTATATATTTTAAATCGGTCGTCTTAAATAATAACACGATAAAAACCAAAGAATGTTACACTGTATTAATGTCCTTTTAATAATGAAACTCTAAGTTATAGGTTGTGGGTCGCCCATGTGGACTAAACGACCCATCCAACCCGATCTTACACAACCCAATTCATTTTTTCTCCAAAGAGAATTAAATTAAGATAATTAAGATTTAGATAATAAGAGGGAACAATTATTAAGTAACTGCCCAATCTCTATCTTTTAAATGGGTTTTCTTCTTAGATTGAAAAGACCGTAACAATAAACAAAAAAGGACAGAAAAAAATACAAAATGTGATCGATCTTTTTCTCAAATTAACATCAACACACAAAGAAAGACATTTAGGGTGTGTTTGGTATGAAGAAAAAATGTTTTTTCTAGAAAATGTTTCTTGGAAAACAAGTTAATTTCTAATTTATTTTCTCTGTTTTGTTGGTGAGTATAAAATATTTTCTGAAAAATATTTTTTAGTGTTTGGTTGGTGAATGAAATACATTTACCAGAACGTATCTTCTATTCTAGAGAATAGAAAATGCATTTTAGGAAAATAATTTTTTAAAACAGGAAACCAACCACGAATATTAATCTAGGACCCAACCCTGACACCCGAACTAGGACACCATCTCGATGACCATTCCAAAAATCTGACCCCAATATCTAACCAGGACCTTACCCAAACTTCCAACCCGAGATACAACATTCAAACTAGGACCCAATCCCGACAATCGATGCGCGACCTAACTTTCGATCAGGACCCGACTAGACTTTTGACCCAAATTTTGACTTTCAAATTGAAATTCGACCCCAACTTGCGAACTGGAACCTGACTATCAAACTAGAATATGAATTTTTTCTTAAAAATAAAATTTAATTTTTTAAAAAAAAAAAATATTTGGGGGGGAGGGGGCTTGTAGTGTCACAACCCAAGCCTACACCCTGAACGTGGCCAGCACTGGAGAACCATTGTTGGTCCCCAAGCGAACCTTTATCCAGGCTGAGTACAAGCAGAAGACTAACTCAAGCATAAATAAGCACTAAATTGAAAGAAACATTTAAAACAGTTTACTGACTCTCAAAAATAAACTGAATATACTAAGTATGAAACATAAGTTTTAAATAAAACATCTGAAACTGAAAGACTCTCCAAACTATCTATCTATTAAGCCTCTGCTATTAAGAAAGGATGTCGGGACAAGATCCACGACACCTCAAAATTACTAATTGTAAAGTAACTGTGAAGTCCTTTGGAATACAAAGAGGCTCACCAAAACTAACTGGAGTGTAGAGTGATCTCAATGAAGCACCTGTTGATAATCATTAACACCCCTATCTGCATCAAAAAAGAATGCAGGTCGAATGACATCAATACATGGAATGTACGAGTATGTAATATGGCTAAGTAAACAAATAACTAAATTGAATGACTGAAAGGAACTCAATTGAATCAATACATGAACATGAAGTGAAAACCATTTAGGCTTTACAATAAAATATACAATGAAAGGAACATGTAATATACTTAACTTGTGGGGAGTTTCTCTAACTGACAACCATTACCATGAGCTTGGCAATGATACAATGTCCCGCCGCACATTGCAAGGGTCCATCCTATATCTTGTCGGGGGTATAGGATGATTTTGTGACTGTGGATCAATCTAGTTGTACATCTCAGAGGTAGTGAGGAGTCGCATGAAGAGTCAATGCTATCATATCCTATGTTGGCTACGTAGTTCTATGGGACTTTTGAATCATACAAGACTCTAACCCAACTTGGTGCTCGATACTACTCCCAAAATAATTAACATAACGTTGTGTTCAATTCACCCATTACAAAGAATGGACTTCTTACATTACATGAAATACTTTTCAAAACATGAGACATGTTTACCTTCTTGAAAACATGCACTTATGAACTTGTATTTTAAGTCCAATAATTCACATAGGTACATATGTATATGAATATATATATATATATATATTCATAAAATAACATTAGAAACTCTTAAATCTTTATGAAATAGAACCTTTAAACTGTCTTCTAAAAACTCAGTTTGAAACACAATGATTGACTTTCAAAGACTCTCAAGACTTATAACTCAATTCGTAAGGTTCATGCGGAATTATGGGCATGAACGACTCAACTTGAGGACCTCAATAACCATATCAAAACTCATGAATATAAATCTTTCTCAAAACTCATCTTTACGTCCTCAAAAAGCTCAGTTTAAAACTAATCAAGTGTTGGCTTTAAGAAGCTTCTCAAAATTTAGGTTCAGGAATTATGGACATGAATGACTCAAGTCTAGAGTGTTAATGCATAACAGATAGCAATTCAATAATTAGGAGTAGAATTTTAAAAAGAAATAGGAACTCGAGAACTCAAAACCGAACTCAAAATCAACTCATCTCAAGAATATCCAAATCTAAGGGTAGAACCCTAGATTTCTCTTTTAATGATCTAAAAGTAGATGTAGGGTGTGAGGACAAACTACTCCAATACTATAATGGCCTTATATTCCTGAAAGAACAAGGCTCTTGAAGAATCTTGAAGAAGAACTTGATTAGAAGCCTTGAAAGCCCAGCTTGAAGGTAAACAATCAAGAAAACCTTTTCTTGAGATTCTTGAATTAGTTTCTTGAACTCTATGGCCAAGAATTATGATTTTGATTTGTGATTCATAATTGTATGGAGGAATTTGAGTTGGAAAGAATGGAATTCTTAGAGAAAGACTTACCTTGAAGAAGAATCTTGAAAAAGATTGAAAGAATCTTGAATGGAGTCTTCTACTTAGATTTTTCCTTAGGGTTTGAGAGAGAAGAGAATGATGGATTAAGAGATGAAAATCTGATTGTTTTGGGTCTTTAATTAGTCAAGAAATTCATTTAGGGTTTTCTTAGAGGTAAAAGACAAAAATGACCCTTTTTAATGTTTTTTCGTCTGCTAATTCGTCACAACATATTATGAGGTTACTAAAATGGTCATAACTTTTTTACTCAAACCTTGGATTGTTGCGAAATTGGTGGCGTTGGAAAGAAGATTCAAATACCTTTAATTTGATAGTCTTTGGGCCACGTAAATATTTATATTCTAAGAGATATGGTCATTTGAAGTTGACCCAAGTAGAATCTTACATCAAAACTTAATCGATAAGGAAACTTTCAATTCTACTTTGTGATAGGAGTTTCTAGTGACCTTAATGGATATCCAAAATCATTCCCACACTAAAGAATTTAACTTTACAAATATGTGCAATTTAAGAATCACCCGATATAACCCTACAAGTAAATGAAGAATAGTTCGGGTCTTAACTTAGAAATTTTTTAGGGTTACAATATCTCCCCCTTGGGATCATTTGTCCTCGAATGACGGCTGGTTTGAGAATGGAAAGGGGTTACTTTTACTATATTCAAGTCTAACTCAGAATCACAAAGTATTTAACATAAATTCAGTATTCTAATCTAAATCATAGGATTCAGGTTCTATACCTCTGTAGTAAATGTCATCCTAAGAACACTACTCCTTACCACTACATTCAGCTAACCTTGAGCTCATATCACGAAAAACCTAATGCATCATGCATTCATCCACATGCTACCAACACCATATTCAATCCTAGTACTATAACCAATTCATGAACTCCTACTAACTAACCCTTATAATAATTCTTCATTCTCTGGTCACTTCTACCAACTTAACTTTCATGTAGTATTACCAGGAAAATGACCTATTACTCATCGTAAAACCTTATCTCCTTGTTCCTCCACATTTATAACCTTAGGTGGACTAAACACACCATCACTATCAAAATAAGAAATATCAATCCTCATTTCTAACCTTCACACAACTACTATCAACAACACCGCCCGTAACTAAAAAGGATCACTAAGAGATCTTTAGGGCGAAAGATCATAAGCACGATTCATTCGAGATATCTGATAAAAGAATATGCATGGCATAACATTATGTTCCTAGCCATTGAAAGTAAATCATGAATTTATGAGACTGGACATACTATGAGACATGAATACTTATATGAAAAGGTTCATATCATGAGGCAGATATCAACAACTTTTTGGATTAAGCTCGAGGTTAATGGGCTAAAGTCTTTGCCCCTCATTCTGGAAACTGAGCATAGATGTGAATCTGTCTAAAGTGTATGAGCATAGGTCATAGACACAATTCTGATATTAGTAATATCCACAAGATGTTGTAGTAACTTCGCTTGAGGAATATGGAAGATTATTAATGGATTGATATATCTCTAAAACTCTTTTTGAAGACATCACTATCTCATCCTCAACACTTGACTTGCTTTCTCGTCTTATCATCACCCCTTAGGTTTGGAGTTGACACTCTAAAGCCACAGATTTATTCTCATTATCTCTAAACTGGTCTACATTCTATTTACTCTAATACTCGGGAAAGGATTATCTCATGGCTACTGAACTCTCCATAAACAGGTATTAAGACTCCTTCTAAGACCTCTTTCTAAGATGTTTATATTAACCTCTTCTCAATGGCTTACAAGTCTGCTTCATCTAGCTCTTAAGGGAAGAAAATTGATGCTTACCTCTGCCTATTACACATTAAAAGCTCAATTATATTATCTGGGCACACATGAAAAATAATTATTAACTTAATTGGAACCTTGTCTAACTACATACGATCTCGGGTGTAACACCTCAGAAATCAGACTTGGATGTTGCAGCAAAAAAACAGCAAAAATTGGTTAACTACGGGACCGTGAAAGAAACCACGGTCCGTCGACCAACCTGTGGTTCACAACCTCTCAGCAGTGCTGGACAATGGAGCCCTTCACGGGCCGTAGACCACCACACGGGCCGTGGGAAGGCTCGTAGGGGCCAGACAAAACTAACCCCAGCTTAGGCCTCAAACCACACGGACCCCACTATAAGTTGTGGTACCTTTGACGGGTCAAGGATGGATCCATCATCCAGGACCAGTAGACCCCTTACCCTTCTGAAGAACCACAACAACATTTACGGTCTGTGGTCCTTCACACAGTCTGTGAACTAGACTGTAGTCGAGCTTACCAGACCTGAAGGACGGATAGGGCAGCAACCATGACCCAGTCGACGGGCCGTGGTCCTTATGATGGTCCGTCAGACCCCTTGTGGTCGACCATGCCAGATTTTAAGTTGGGGTCGTTTTGGGTTTTTCCCCATACGTTAGACATTTAAACTACGTCGTTTAACCCTTAAACTACGTCTTTTTACTCAGTTTAAGCCTAGTAAATTAGTCAAAACTTACCCGAAATGATTATTCACCAAAAATCCATCGAACTTAGAGCAAAAGAGGAGAAAGAGTCGACCAGCTCCTCAAGAACATGCAACAATTTTTCTTCAGTTCCAGCCCCAAAATGAAGGATTTCTCCGTAGATTTTGTCACCAGGTATGTGGGATTTCACTAATGTCTTTCTTTCTTCCACTAGGTCCCTAGAATTTAGTCAGATTCTTGATTCTCTATATCATGTTTAGACCTAGGGTTTCTAAAACCTTGGAGAATTGTTGTGAATTAGCTGTTATAGTGTTCTTAATCAGATTAGCATGTTTTTTGTCAATTTGTTGCTTAGTTCCTTGCATGAAACTCAGAACCCTAGTTGTGTAGATTTTCTTAGTTCATGAATTACACTTGCTAGGTCAGTTAAACAGATAAACATACTCCAGTTTTTGAATGTTACATTGTCAGTCCCTAAATGTTGCATTCTCATATTTGCATGTCAGAACATTGAGCTATCCAGTAATACAGTTATGTTATGTCAGAACATTGAGCTATCCAGTATTACAGTTATGTCATGTCATATACATTTCTAGTTGGGACTAGACTTAGTACCGAGTTGGACCAGGGTTCAACATATCCTTATAGTCCCAAAACTACGTGCCCTCGTAGGTTTATAACTTCCCTCTGTAGGCATCAGATTTAGTGATCCCTCCATTCATGCCTTTATACCCTTGGCAAGGTATATTGGGTCCTCTAGATAGGGCGTATACATCGAACTCCACATTTAGCTCACATGGTTTTGTGTCGGTTAATAGTAGCTCCTACAGTCAGACTCTAGTGCAATTGACCAGGTTTTCAGTTATGCTTTAGTATTCAGTCTCAGCATGTCAAGTTCGTGATTAGTACTTTGGCAATACATTTAGCTCAGTTTTCAGTTATATTTCAGTATCTATGTTTCTGTTAAGATTATATCATTGCGCACTTATGTTTTGTACAACTTATATGTTTGTTCAGCTATTATCTATATCATGCATGCTCAATACATTCCAAGTACTCACTCATACTCTACGCTACATCCTTTCATAATGTAGGTTCAGGTATTCAGCATCGAGATCACGCATAGATCGGTTCTCGATCCGTATTTCAACAGCTTCAATAGTGAGTCCTCATATTTCGAGGATAATAGACATGTTTTCTATATCCAGTCTTTCATATTAGTTTCAATTTCACTAGAGTTAGCTGGGGCATGTCCCAGCAACTCTAGTCAATCGAGGCTTTCCAGACATAGTATTAGATTCAGCGTTATTTTTGAGTGGTTGTTCAGTATCACTAAACTCATAGTGCATTTTATATATTCATATCAGTATTGGGTATTCCCCATATTTCAGTAAACTATTGTTTTAAGCTTTCGCATACTATATATTTATTCAGTTATCTTAGTATGCTTATGACATGCCAGACACAGGGTTAGATTGCGATCACTCGTGATCCTAGGTCCCGTGTTACGTCAAAGGAGTAGCCTCAGGGGATGACAAACTTGGTATCAGAGCATTAGGTTCAAATGTCAGTCCAAGAGTAGGGCTAAAGTTCACAAAACTCTCCAGGTATCTTCCACATATGGTTAATGATTCAAGGGCACAGATGAGTCAGTTTCTGTTTGGGGTATCCGACTTGGTGAAGATATAGTGTGGGAATGCTATGTTGCTAGAGGATATGAATATCTCTAGGCTATGATTCATGCTCAGCAGGTTGACGGAGAAAAGCTTAGGGAAATGGCTAAGGACTACAACAAAGCTAGAACAGGTAACTATGAGTTCTCTCAGTAAAAATCGGGTGGTGGAAATCGCTCATAGTTTCAGCAAAGGTCTACAGCCCCAACACCTTCATCAGCTAGTGCTCCATCCCCCAGGTTTTGATAGGGTCATAAAAGTAGGGCATCAAGTTCTAAGTCTCAGGGGAATACTTCAGGTAACAGGACCTTCCAAACTTGTCCAAAGTGTGGTAAGAACCATCCACGTGAGGTCAGTCTGTCCATAGGTTGAAGGATTGCCCTTCTGCCAGGCAGGGGCAAGGAGGTAACAACACTAGGGCTCAGTCTACAACTACAACAGCAACAACAGGTCACCCAACTCAGTAGGCTTCTTCATCTGGTATAGGTGGCGATCAGCGCCAGAACAGGTTTTATGCTCTCCAGGCTCACAAGGATAAGGAAGATTCTCCTAATCTGGTCATTGGTATGTTGGGCGTCATTCATTTAGATGTTTATGCATTATTAGATCCAGGACCTACATTGTCTTTTGTAACTTCTTATATAAAAGTAAACTTTGGTGTCAGTCCAGAAACTTGTTCAGAACCATTCTCACTCTCTACTCCAGTTGGTGACCTAGTTAAAGCTGGATGGGTATATAGAAATTGCCCTGTCACAGTCTCTCAGAAAGTCACCTCAGCAGATAATGTAGAGTTTGAAATGGTAGATTTTGATATTATTCTAGGCATGGATTGGTTACATTCATGTTATGCCTCAGTCGAATGTAGAACTAGGATCGTTCGGTTTAAGTTTCCAAATGAGCAAGTCTTAGAATGGAAGGGTAGTAGCTCACTGCCTATGGGTCGATTCATTTCTTACCTTAAGGCCAGAAAGATGTTTTCCAAAGGGTATATCTATCATCTTGTTCGGGATGAGGATTCAAACTATGAAACCCCAACTCTTGAGTCACTCCCAGTAGTAAATGAGTTTCCAGAAGTCTTTCTAGAAGATCTTCCCGAAGTTCATCCCGAAAGAGAAATTGACTTCGGAATAGATCTCTTTCCAGATACCCAACCCATTTCAATTCCTCTTTACAGAATGGCTCTAGCTGAGCTTAAGGAATTGAAAGAACTGTTGAAAAACCTTCTAGATAAGGGCTTTAGCAGACTTAGTATCCCTACATGGGGTGCTCTAATGTTGTTCGTGAAAAAGAAGGATGGTTCTTTCAGAATGTGCATTGACTATCGTCAGTTGAACAAAGTCACCATCAAGAATAAGTATCCCATCTGCAGGATTGATGACCTATTTGACCAACTTCAAGGTGCTAGTTGCTTTTCTAAGATAGACCTCAGATCCGGTGATAGTGACATTCCGAAGATAGCTTCCAGAACTTGGTATAGTCATTATGAATTTGTAATTATGTCGTTTGGATTGATAAATGCTCCTACAGCTTTCATGGACTTAGTGAACATGGTGTTCAAATAGTATTTGGACTTGTTTGTTATCGTGTTTATTGATGATATCCTCATTTATTCTCGGAGTGAGGAAGAACATGCGACTCATCTGAGGGTTGTTCTGTAAACTCTCAAAGATAGCCAATTATCGCTAAGTTCAGCAAATATGAATTCTGGTTTCAGTCTATTGCTTTCCTTGGTCATGTGGTATCTAGTGAAGGAATTCGAGTGGATTCTCAGAAAATAAAGGTAGTGAAAAAATGGCCCAGACCCACCTCTCCAACATATATCAGAAGTTTCTTGGGTTTGGCCGAGTATTACACGAGATTTGTTGAAGGATTTTCATCCATAGCTTCCCCATTGACAAAGTTGACTCAGAAAAAGGTTAAGTTTCAATGGTGAGATGAGTGTCAGAACAATTTCTCGAAACTGAAGACTAGGTTTACTACAACTTCGTTCTTGACTCTACCAGATGGTTCAGACGGTTGTGTAATCTATTGCGATGCATCCAGGGTCGGCCAAGGTTGTGTATTGATCCAGCGAGGTATGGTCATAGCTTATGCTTCTACACAACTTAAGGTTCATGATAAGAACTACCCGACTCATGACCTCGAGCTTGTAGCCGTAGTATTTGCCCTAAAGATTTGGAGACACTATTTTTATGGTGTTCATGTTGATGTGTTCACAGATCATAAGAGCTTCTAGTATGTGTTAACCTAGAAAGAATTGAATCTTCATCAGAGGAGATGGCTCGAATTCCTCAAAGACTATGATATGAATGTGCTTTACCATCCCAGTAAGGCCAATGTAGTAGCTGATGTTCTTAGCAGATTATCTATGGGTAGTGTGGCACATGTTGAGGAAGAAAGGAAGGAATTAGCAAAATATGTTCACCAGCTTGCTAGCTTAGGAGTTGGTCTTACAGACATGTCAGAGGGTGGTGTGATGGTTCTAAATAGATCAGAATCTTCATTGGTAGTGGAGGTTAAGGAAAAATAGGATAGTGATCCTATATTACTTCAGTTGAAAGGTGCAGTTCAACAGCAGAAAGTTCAGGTTTTCTCCTAAGGGGGAGATGGTGTGCTTTACTACAAAAATCGCTTATGTGTTTCTAATGTGGGTGAGTTGAGGCAGCAGATCCTTACAAAAACCCACAACTCTAGGTATTCCATTCATCCAGCTGCCACTAAGATGTACCGTGATCTATGGGAAGTCTTTTGGTGGAACGTCATGAAGAGGGACATAGTAGATTTTGAGGCTAAGTGCCCTAATTGCAACATGTTAAGGTAGAACATCAGAAACTAGGAGGTATGACTCAAGAGATTAACATTCCTACATGGAAGTGGGAAATGATAAACATGGACTTCATTATGGGTTTACCTAGTACTCGCAGACAATATGACTCCATTTGGGTGATAGTAGACAGAGTCACTAAGTCCACTGACTTCTTGGCTATCAAGACTACAGATTCAGCGGAGGACTATGTCAAAGTCTACATTAATAAGATAGTCAGGTTTCATGGGGTTCCCTTGTCTATCATCTCAGATAGTGGTCCATAGTTTTCCTCTCATTTTTGGAAATCGATTCTGAAAGGTCTTGGGACTCAGATATATCTCAACACATCATTTCATCCACAGACGGATGGTCAGGCAGAGCATACCATTCAGACCATAGAGGACATGTTGAGAGATTATGTGATCGATTTCAAGGACAGTTGGGATGATCACCTACCTCTCATAGAGTTCGCCTATAACAATAGCTACTATTCCAACATTCAGATGGCCTCTTATGAAGCATTATATGGGCGTAGATGCAGATCTCCAGTTGGTTGGTTTGAAGTAGGTGAAGCAGCATTGATTGGGCCAGATTCGGTTCATGAAGCTATGGAAAAAGTTCAGCTCATCAGGAATAGACTTAAGACAGAACAGAGTCGTCAGAAGTCCTATGAATATGTGAGGAGAAGGGACTTAGGATTCGAGATCGATGATTGGGTTTTCCTGAAGGTGTCACCTGTGAAAGGGGTGATGAGATTTGGCAAGAAAGGGAAGCTCAGTCTGAGATATGTAGGTTCGTACAAAATCCTGAAAAGGGTTGGCAATGTGGCTTATGAGTTAGAGTTAGCATCAAAACTAGCAACAGTTCATCCAGTCTTTCACATTTCTTTGTTCAAAAAGTGTGTGGGTGATCCAACATCAATAGTACCATTAGAGAGTGTGGTTGTGAAGGATAGTCTCACTTATGAAGAGCTGCTAGTAGAGATTCTTAATCGTCATGTTTGTAGGTTGAGGAATACAAAAGTAGCTTCAGTGAAGGTTTTATGGAGGAGTCCGTCCGTAGAGGGAGCTATTTGGGAAGCACAAGCAGCCATGGAGGCCAAGTATCCTCATTTCTTCCCTTTCGATTCTGTTTCAGCTTAAGGTAATAGTTCCTCTCCAATCTCTTAGCTTACTCTTGCATAAATTCAGTCTTAGTATCATGTTCCTTTAGTTGTTCTTGCATTTTCAGTATATTTGCATGTTCTTGGAACTCAGTTCAGATAGATGTAAATTTCTTGTACTTAGTGGAAGGGATTGAAGATCCTTCCCTCCATACTCAGCTAGTTTAGGCTTCATTTGAGGATGAATTTTCCTAAGGGGGAGATATTGTAACACCTCAGAAATCAGACTTGGACGTTGCAGCAGAAAAATAATAGAAATTGGTGAACTACGGTAGGGTTCGTGGACCGTGAAATGAACCACGATTGTTGTCCTGTCCGTGGTTCACACCCTCCTAACAGTGGTGGACCAAGGAGCCCTTCATCAGCCATGGACCACCACACGGGCCGAGGGAAGGCTCGTGGAAGCCAGGCAGAACCAACCCCATCTCAGGCCTCAGACCACAGAACCCACCATGGGTCGTGGTACCTTTGACGGGCTATGAAAGGGTCTGTCATCCAGAACAAGTAGACCCCTAACCCTCTTGAAGAACCATAATAGCCTTCACGGTCCGTGGTCCTTCACGACTAGACCTGAAGGCAGGATAGGGCCACGACCACGACTACTGTTGAGCTTACCAAACCTGATGGCAGGACAGGGCCACGACCACGACCCAGTCGATGGGTCGTGGTCCTTGTGACAGTCCACCAGACTTCTCGTGGTCAGCCTCGCTAGATTTTAAGTTAGGGTTATATTGTTCTGTTTCCCCATGCGTTAGACATTTAAACTATATCGTCTAACCCCTAAACTACGTTGTTTTACTCAGTTTATGCCTAGTAAATTAGTCCAAACTTAACCAAAATGATTATTCACCAAAATCCACCAAACTTAGACCAAAACAGGAGAAAAGAGTCGACCTGCCCCTCAAGAACACGCAATAGGTTTTCTTCGGTTCCAGCCCCAAAATCGAACGGTTTCTCTATAGATTTTGTCACTAGGTATGTGGAATTTCACTAATGTCTTCCTTTCTTCCACTAGGTCCCAAGAATTTAGTCAAATTCTTGATTTTCTATATCATGTTTAGACCTAGGGTTTCTAAAACCTTGGAGAATTGTTGTGGTTTAGCTGTGATAGTGTTTCTAATCAGATTATAATGTTTTCGTGAATTCGTTGCTTAGTTCCTTGCATGAAACTCAGAACCCTAGTTGTGTAGATTCTCCTAGTTCATAAATTACACTTGCTAGGTCAATTAAAAAGATAAACATGCTCAATTTTTTGAATGTTACATTGTCAGTCCCTAAATGTTGCATTCTCAGAATTGCATGTCAGAACATTGAGTTATCTAGTATTATAGTTATATTGTGTCTTACACATTTCCAAATGGAGTAAACTTAGTAGTACCGAGTTGGACTAGGGTTTAGCATACCTTCATAGTCCCAAAACTACGTGCCCTGTAGGTTTCTAAGTCCCCACTTTGGGCATCAAATTTAGTGATCACGTCAGTCATGCCTTTATACCCCTGGCAAGGTATATTAGGTCTTTTTGATGGGGCATATACATCGGACTCCATGTTTAGCTCACGTGGTTTTATGTCAGTTAATAGTAGCTCCCACAGTATGACTCTAATGCAATTGACCAGTTTTTAGTTATGTTTCAGTATTCAGTCAAGCATGTCAGGTTCATGATTAGTACTTGGTCAATGCATTTAGCTCTGTTTTTAGTTATATTTCAGTATCCATTTTTATGTTCAGATCATATCATTGCCCAATTATGCTTTGTACAACTTATACGTCTGTTCAGCTATTATCTATATCTTGCATGCTCAGTACTTTCCAAGTACTCATGCATACTCTGCGCTACATCCTTTCATGATGTAGGTTCAGGTATTCAGCATCCAGATCACGCATAGATCGGTTGCCGATCCGTATTTCAGCAGCTTTAGTGGTGAGTCCTCATACTTCGAGGACAATAGACATGTTTTCTATATTCAGTCTTGTATTTCAGTTTTAGTTTTGCTAGAGCTAGCTGGGGCCTGTCCCAGCAACTCTAGTCAGTAGAGGATTTCTAGACATAGTATTAGATTCAAGTTTAGTTTTGAGTGATTGTTTAGTATCACTAAACTCATAGTACATTATATATATTCAGATCAGTATTGGGTATTCCCCATCTTTCAGTTAACTATTGTTTTAAGCTTCTACATAGTATATATTATTCAGTTATCTTTTAGTATGCTTATGACATGCCAGACACAGGGTTAGCTTCAGGTCACTCGTGATCTTAAGTCCCATGTTACCTCAAGGGGGTAGGCTCAAGGCGTAACATCGGGTACACCTCTTAATTATGTTGTTTATCTAATGACTTAGTCACACTTCATTGCTCTCATCTAAAAGTTAGAATCTCATACTTGTACCACTCATATTTAATGCAGCTTAAATCTCAGTTCCTTAGCTACTCTATGTAAAGTCTACTAGATCAGATCTCAACACTAACATCATCACCCTCATGTTGCCATTCTTTTGATCACGAAGCTCATCTCAAATTCAAGCTTAATGTTTATTACTAATCCCGGTTATCAAAATGATTTTTCGCTTACTATTCTAACTTACAACTACTAGATAAAAATTAAGAAACACTCGCCCACTAATACCTCATGACAAGTAGTCAATCTTTATCTCTCAGTCTACCTATTTACTAATTACTGTCACATTCCATTTAACAACTTAAGTACTATTTACCCACTTACTATACATCACTACTAAATTAGTTCTATTACCCTCTAAATATTATGGGCTCTTTCTTAAGAATCATAAGCCTAACTAAGAGCTATCACGTCATGAATACTATGCTCTTCTATTCAACACCTGCACTTCGTCTTTAATAACACAATGTTACATTGACATCAACTTCTTTCCAATTAAAGTACACTCTAACTCATCCTCACTAGTAACTCTTACTCTACCTCCTATCATGAAATCTTCACAAACTCATCACTTCTTAGTCTACCCATAAGGGAAAACTTCTAACTAACAACTTACTGGGTGCATGACTATGATAACATAATTTACATCATCATCTTTTCCCCTCTTAGTTTATTCTACATCTGCATGCATTCTTCTAACTTTGGACCATTTTCTACTACTACTTATAAAATCATTACTCATACTATCCTTTTGGGTGACAATACTACCAAAGCTAAAACACACTTCCTCATAAGGGTCTCAACTGAAATAAAGTTTAGAGAAGAGAGTACATAGCGTTTTAAGCTTGAACACATAATTCATATGAATAAGAGTGCATTCTTTCAAATCTCAACACTTAAGCTCACTCACGGGCTTCTCTCAAGCACCTCTGCATCTCTCATGACTTTTTGAAGACTTTTGTTAAGAGTAACTCATCGATAAGGATCTGGGCTTTGATTTTCAACTACCTTGAGTAAGAGGGGTAGTCAAATGTATTTGAGAAAATCATGAGTTTAAATAAGATTCTTACGACACAATTCTATTGCACGATTTAGAGTATGAAAGAAGGAAAACTTTTCTTCAATGTTTATAGTCCCTCATTTATAGAAGTGGGGCCTTCACAACCATAAAAAAGATCCTACTGACATGACTTCATAGACACCATAGGACACTTCAACTCTATGCTATGGTACCAAGTTTGTCAAGACTCGGGCCTAAACCTTGGACGTAACTGCACTCAAGAACCAGTTTTGAATTCCAAGCTAACCCTTGGCCTGGATACATTACTTACATGACACTAAACAATACGTGGAGGTTTAAAACAAGTGAACAAATATACATTCAAGAAAGTATTAAAATTACTATCTAGAAAAATACTTAACATGAGTCATAAGTTAAATAAAACATTCTGAGAAAAGAATGGAAACATCTAATTTTTTCTGTCTATGAAGCCTCTAACAATTCAAGATAGATGTTAGGACAAGACCCACGACACCTCAACTACTACTAAAACTGAAATGAAACTGGAGACTCCCGGAAGTAAGGAGCCCTCACAAACTACTATCTATGAGTGAATAGTGATATCAATGAAGTGCTTGTTGATGATCCTGAGCACTTGTGATGCGGGTTTAATGTGGTCAGTGCATTGAATATACTGGTAAGTGATAAGGTTAGAGTAAACAACTTACTGGCTTGAATGACTTAAAACAACGTAACTAGATCAATACATAAATATGAAGTGAAAACCATCTAAGCTTTACAATAAAATATACAATGAAAGCAACATGAAAATAATATATTTTACTTTTTGGGGAGTTTCTCTAACCGGCAACCATTACCATGAGCCTAGAAATGACACAATGTTTCGCCAACATTGCAAGGGTCATCCTATACTTTTTAGGGGTATAGGATGATATCGTGATTATGGATCCATCTAGTAGGCCTTCTTAGAGGTAGTGAGGAGTCACATGAAGAATCAATTATATCCTATCCTACACTCTCTATGTAGATTTATGGGACTTTTGAGTAATAAAAGACTATAACCCAATTAGGTGCTAGATACTACTCCTAAAATAAGTGATATAACTTTATGCTCAATTCACCCACTACAAAGAATGGACATCTTACCTTATTGAAATACTTTTCAAAACATTAGACGTGTTTACATTGTCAAAACATGCACTTATGAACCTATTTTTTAAGTCCAACAATCAACATAGGTACATATACATGTAATTATAAATAACATTTGATGTTCTTTAAGTCTTAGGAAATCGAGTCTTTAAAGTTTCCCCTTACCTTACGTTAATTTGGAGTGTAAATGAAGACATATGAGTGAGACAGGTAGACTATCTCAAGGATTAATGGAGACTCTAAGAGTTAGTATCAAGAAGAGAACGAAGAAACGATTCAAAGGAACATATATGGGATGAAGAACAGAGAAGAAAAGGTTAGGTGACCCTGCGTACCCATGGCGCGACGCAGAGAAGGCATTAAATTTTTGGCTGTGAAAAAGAATTTTGAGAAAGAAGACTGATGTGGAGAGGAGGTGATCGAATGAAGATGGAAATTTCAAATATCTCCGCGACACGGACCTGGACGCGAACGTTTGGCCTTTTTTTTCTTCCTTTTCTAAACTCACTTTAATTCAAAAACCCAAATGCAATTTCATTGAAATATCACTCAAATTCTATTAACTAACACCACTCATTCGCAAGACCCTCACCTTAAGAACTGAAAACCTCTATTGTTAAAGAATGGGCCTAAAACTCAAGAACTCTTCAAAATCCTTACAATAACAATTTCTTGAACAAATTTAGTGAAAGAATTACATGATTGGCATGAGGACGAACAATTCCATCACTATGAGAAACCTCACATACCTGGAAGAACAATTTTCTTGAAGAATCTTGAAGGAAATTCTAGGAAGATGAACCCTAGCCTTACCGTTTCTTGAAATTCTTGAGCATAAAGATTTAGGAGTGAATGAGAGGGTTTGATTATGAAAACTGATTTTTCCACACGTTTAGGGTAATTTAGATGACCTCCTAAGGGTTTTTAGGACAAAAATAACCTTAAAAATAAATAAAACAAGCTGGAAGTCGGGATATTTTTCCAGCTGACAGTGAGGTCTGTATTAACTCTATAACACATTGCCATTGTGGAGCTGCTGCCAGGTTAGAGCCTCTCTAGTAAATTAGTCATATATTCTTACTAAAAACTCGAACTAAGGAAAACTTGGTGGCGTTGAAAAGAGGACTCCAAGACCTTTATTTTGATAGATCACGAGTCACCTAATTCTTTATGTGTTGGGATATATGATTGTTTGAAGTAGACCAAAGTAGAATCTTACATCAAAACTTAATCAATATGGGTTTTAGTGACCTTAATTCATATCCAAATCTAGTTCACATTAAAGAATTGACCTTTACACATATGAGCAATTTAAGAATCAGCCCATACGACCTTACATGTAAATAAAGAATAGTTCGTGCCTAAGCTTAGAAATTTTTAGGGTGTTCCAGGAACTCTCCCTGACTTTTTTTATTAGAAAATATATGTATGGTTGTTCATTTTTTCAAAAATAAAAAAGGAGTAAACTGTAGTATTATTTCTTTGAGAAATGGAAATAGTATTAAATAACAATAATTTATGAAAATATGAGATTCTTTCTGCTACTTTTTTTAAAGTAGCTAGGTTTTTCTTGTAAAGAGTGTAGTACATTTATTAAATTATATATAAAAGTGTTATGTGGCTGCCCATATTTTTTTTTAGTTTTTTATATAAAGGAATTAGAGAGGAATAGTAGTAATAACCCACTATCCTTGACTTCAATTGAAAACATGTGGTAGTAGTAGTCCTTTCTTTTTAGGTGAAAACTAACAAAATCTTATGGCTTCTTTTATTTTGTTGTTTGAGAGAAATAATGTATGATTATGATAATTTGTGTGTAGGACTGTAAGGTTATTTTTCATGGGTTGTTATAAATGTATATATGTATACATTTTTAAAGGTATGATGCCCTATTGCTGTGACATGATTATTTCTAAAATAATCTATAAAATTATTTTGATATCAGAGCCCTTTTAGTATATTATTTTGCCTTCTACTAGAAATTTGTAACATACATTATCTCATCAAATGATATTAACCATATTTTAAATTTCTTCTTGTCATTTCAAATATGGATGAATGGGGACATGCTCAAATTTCTCCAAGTGGGAGTGGTAATGATGGAAGAGCAAAAAGAAATTCCATAAGAGTGCAGCAAAAAGATTAAAATCAATAATGATTCAGATTTTGAGCTTGAAGTTATAAGAAATGACTCAAAGATTGAAACATCTGAACGAGTATAAAAGGGCCTATGAAAGGGAAGAAGAATATAATTTCAAGAGTTCATAAATATTAAAATGGACTTGTTTGACCAATTAGCAAAATATCTCAATATGTTTTGGATTGAAATAAATGAAGTTTATTATTGTTATATCTCTGTTGAGGATTGGGTTGGATTAGCTATTTTGTATAGTACCTTACTAGATTATTGAAAGAATGAACTAGCAGACATCTATCCCAATTTTGGTATTAATGCACCATTATGGAGGTTCACAATGGTTGTTGAAGCTAGGTGACTAGCGTGATTCGCTAGGAACATAGTCAAGTATTTCGTATTTTGTTTTGTTTTTAAATATTTTGTAATGAGCACCTATGATTATATTTAATATGAATATATGTATTTTTATCCTACTTGCACTATCGAATAATGTAAAATAAGTAGACTTCAAATTATTTGTGATTATAGTCTTAATGTATTAGAATACACATTAAAAATTAATTTATAATATTGATTAAAGATTAAGTTCATACGTGATGATTTGAAACTTACGTACCTTTTAAATTTTTTACTAAATATGAAACCTTCATGAGAATTGATTTATTTAAATGTGTATATCACATGCTAATTGACAAATAAACTTGCATGATTGTCTCTATTACAAACATAGCATAAAAATATAATTGTTGACTTAAATAAAGGTGAAAATTGAACGGTGATAATTATGATATCTGGAGTCGTAAATTATGATATGTTTGAAAGAGAAAAATTCTCTCAAAACTATCAAAAATGTTTTGAATCTATCAGAAGAGGGTAACACTGAACAACATAGAAGATACCTTGAAGCTAATACAACTTGGAAAATGGTTGATTATGTTGCTTGTATGGAATAATTGTTAGTTCTATTGTTGATGATTCATACATGTATGTAAGGAATTACAAACCTCTCATTCCATGTGGGCACATATACGAGGAACATATGGGGGTACATCTATGACTCGCCTCCGACAATTGACTATCAAATTTGACAGTTACAAGAAACGTCATGATCAAAATGTCAAAAAATACCTTAGGGTGATGTCAAACATGATAACTCAACTCAAAAGTGTTGTTAATGTTCTCTCAGATGACCAACAAGTTCAGAAAGTGATCTAATCTCTTCCCATTTTAAGCTTAACTTGACCCATAATGATAGTATCAAAATCATTTCGGATGTTGCCCGTTGTCACGACCCGAGTTTACAGCCCATACATAACATAGTACCTGGAACAACGAGTGATCCCAGTCTAACCCTTGGCATACATGTCAAAGCATATCATAAAGAAACTAAGCGGAAGCTTAAATACCTAATTGAATAATAGAATTTAGAAATTCATGAAATACTTTTCTATTGTTTGACATAAGCCTCTACTAGTTCAATCGAAAACATAAGTCTACCGGGACATGTCCCCAGCTAGCTCAAAACCAAAGACAACATGAAGCAAAGTCTAGTAATCTAAATTAATTGGGTTCCCAAATGAGAAGGGATCACCAAGTGCCAAATGGAAATATTGTAACCTTACTAGCCCTGAGTCTGAGTGTTGGAATCTGTATCATAAAAAGATGCATCGCAGAGAAAAGTATGTGTCAGTACGTGAAATGTACTCAGTAAGTAGGGTACACCAACATAATCAAGGATAGTGAAATAGATTTCCAAAAATCATAAGCATAAGAAAAGAACTACAAAGAAAACAATTGGAGTTCATGCATAAGTATCATTTAAACCTTTATTCAAAAATAGATATAAGGATGAACCTAATCCAGTAGCCTTACATGACCATATACTTAACATAGAATACTTAAAATGAACCATATACACTTAAAGCATATCATACAAATGCATAATTGTGGAGTTTAATTAAAACTGACAAATGTCAATTGAGTTTATGACACCCAAATTATAATTTCATTTTGATGGGCTACGCTATACCTTGAAAGAGTATAGAACTATATACTATCATATGTTGATCCACTAATCTGAGCCTTTCTAGGCCAGAAGGTCAACTGACAAAGCGATGAAATATACTCCTACATTGGCGTTTAGTTATGGGACTTGGATTTTCTAAACCAGTTTCCTCTCGTTACTAAATAGTCCTCCGAAAACAAGATATATTTATATAATGCTCATAGGCATATAAATTTATTGTCATCTTGAATCATATATGAGGCTAAATTCAAAAGTCATATCTAAACTTAACCTGGATTTAGGTTGTAATTCATATCATGCTTGTTTTCCTGGTTAAAGTCCATGAGGGTTTGAATGGCCATAAAAAACATGCTAAATCAAAACCATAAGGTTTCAAAACTAAAATAAAACAATGAAAACATAGCTTATGAATCAAATTACAGGTTAACTGTCACTCCTCGAGCCTACACCCTTGGCGGGACTGGCACTCGAAGACCATTCTTAGCCCCAAGCGAACCCTTGGCCTGGCTTACATAACTCAGCGGAAGACAATACTTATATCTATAATGATCAATGAACTTAACCGAACTGAAAAATAACATAACTGAGAATGTTTCAAAGATTAAACATTCAACTTGGCCAAAAGTAGCAACCCAAGTCTTTAACATAATATAAAATGAGAAGACTAAAGAACTAATAACTGACTGTCTATGAAGCCTCTAAAACAACTGAGATGGATGTTGGGACAAACCCCACAACATCCTAATGAACTAAACTAGAAAGTGAATAAAAGAGTCCTCCGAATATAAGGAGGCTCAACGCAGACTCTGATTGCTCAAGCTGGATCAACGAGGCGCTGGATGCTGATCTTGGTTACCTGTGTCTGTATCATAAGACGATGCAGGACAACTGGCATCAGTATATTGAATGTACGAGTATGCGAGTTGGAATGCTAAACAGTACATAGGCTTGAAAAAACTCTGAAAGAAACACTTACCTTGGCTCTTCTCAACTCAAGAATAACTCAACTCAATATAAAGCAATAAAACACATGCGATATATATATAAAGCTTATAAAACAACTAAAAACAGTCTTAGTTTGTTTAGAGATAAAACAATAACAAACTTAGCTTTACTCATATAAAATGTAATATAACTTATGTGGGAGATTCTCTAACCGACAACCATCACTATGAGCCTAAGTGATGGTACAACGCTTTACCTCACATTGCCAAGGACCATCCTATACCTTGCCATCGGTATAGAACCTGAACTACTAAGTGGATCCACTAGTCTATGCTGAAAAGCACTAAGGAATCATCTTAAAAGTGTGATCCTTTTTTCTGCCCTTGATGGCTACATGGTTTATGAGGGCTTGAGTTAATATGAACTCGCGTTCCCATATCGGTGCTCAATACTACTCCCAAAATATGCTTAGATCATACATTTTTAAAAACAACTTATTCTCTGGTTTGAGATAATTACTCTATACTTAGCTTAAAAGCTCACTTGGAATCGATGTTCCATTTTCTCGCTCAAATGTGAAAACATTTATAAACTCTTTGGGATTACTTAGTTCCCTAATAGCTTTTTGAGAAATGAACTCAACTCTTTACTATTTGCTTAACTTGAAACTTCAGTCTTAAAACAAAGTTAGAACATTTATAAAAGACCCTTGAAAACATTGATGACTTCACTTGACTTGACTTTTAACTTCACTTGAATTGACTATTTCCTTGAATTGAATTATGGATTCAAGGATTATGATTTGTGATAGGAAAGGTCTCTTGATGTTTAAGAATGATTTCGAATAGCTAAACTTGAGAAAAGTTATGAAATCACCGTCTTGGAACAAGTCCGCGACGCGTAGGTGCTCCTAAATAAATGCTCGCGAAATTTAATTTTGAGACAGTGGAGTCCGCGTCCTCTCCGTGATTAATTTTGAGACAGTGGAGTCCGCGTCCTCCCCGTGACACGAAGCAGATTTTTTTTCACAGGGGGAACAAGTCTGCGACGCTGACTTGATTCATGAACTTAACTTGACTTTTTCCTTCTTCATTTTTCAGCCTCAATCCACCTAAGTTCAATTATCTTCCTCAAATTCATTTTAAATCCCGATGCCCAGCATGTATACTCAAGAAACTAACTCAAAGCAACCCTAAACTCAATGTAAGGATCTCATAAACTTCTCAATTCTTCCTAATTCGCTAACAATATTCGAATTCAAGAATATTTGTCAAGAACATCAATTTTCTAACTCTTCTAGGACGAATTTCACTGAATTAAACATGTTTGGCGCATGGGTGAATGAACCCAACGCTATGAGAGACTCACATACTTGGTGGGATCAAATCCTTGAAGAAATCCGAGATCAAATCCTTTCGAAATGATGAATCTTGCTTTTCCTCTTTTGTTTTCTCTTGTGTTCTTTCTCCAAAAACCCTAACTGTATTTTTCAAAATCGTAAACTGAACCCGGTCAGTTTAGCCCCAAAAAAAATTACCAAAAATGAATTAATTAAGTTGGGTAATGGAAAGACCAAACTACCCCTGAAAAATCCTGATTGGACTTTCCTTATTCCAACAGCCCAACTTCCAAAGGGTATAACTCAACCATCCGAACTCGGAATCACCCAAACTTGGCGGCATTGGAAAGATTATTCCAAGGGCTTTCCAACCGTATCTGGAAATATACCTAACACATCATGAGCTAAAAGTTATGGTCGTTTGAAGTTGACCAAAACTCACTTTTGCTAACTTAACTAAATTTCCAGATTTTAATTCTTCCCAAAAAAAATTGACTATTTCCAAATTTAAGCTTCTTCCTAGTTATTTCAACTTGCGAGATGTTACAACATTTCCCCCTTGGGATCATTCATCCTCAAATGAGATTATTCTCACTAGGCTAAGGGTGGTAACATCTAGTTCCAACACCCAACATGCAAATGCACAAACCACATGCTCACTTATAATTTAAAGAGTACTAAGAAGAGAATTAGTACCTTGGTCAGCATTTTCTCCGGATTCAAAGAGATGTGGATATCTCTTCTTCATATCCTCTTCAGCTTGTTCCTCCAAAGCACTTTGACTAATGCAACCTCTTTTGTCCTCAACTTGCGAACTTGGCGATCTAGAATCTGAACAGGAATCTCCTCATAAGATAAGCTATCCTTGATCTCAATATTTTCAGTTGATATGATCAATGAAGGATCGCCCATGCACTTCTTCAACATGGAGATGTGAAACACCGGATGAACTGCTGCTAAATCTTGTGGTAGCTCCAACTCATAAGCTATATTGCCAATCCTCTTGGCTATGCGATACGGTCCAATATACCGGGGACTAAGCTTCCCATTCTTACCAAACCTCATAACACCCTCCATGGGTGAAACTTTCAAATATATCCAATCAACTATTTCGAATTCTAACGCCCTTCTCCTAACATCAGTGTAGGATATTTGATGACTTTGTGCTGTTTTCAATCTCTCTTGAATTACTTTCACCTTTTCCATAGCTTGGTGAACTAAATCTGGTCCTATCAATCCTGCTTCACCAACTTCAAACCATCCAATAAGAGATCTGCATCTTCTCCCATAAAGAGCTTCGTAAGGAGCCATTTGGATGCTAGCGTGGTAACTGTTGTTGTAAGCAAACTCAATGAGAGGTAGGTGATCATCCCAATTCCCTTTGAAATCAATCACACAAGCCCTCAGCATATCTTCTAAAGTCTGAATAGTGTTCTCTGCTTGCCCATCAGTCTGAGGATGAAAGGCAGTACTTAAGTTCACCTTTGAACCCAAGCCTTTCTGAAAAGATTTCCAGAACTGTGCAGTAAAGTGTGCACCTCTATTTGAAATAATGGAGACTGGGACTCCGAAGTCTTACCAACTCTTCAATATATAACCTGGCATAATCTTCTGCTGAATGGGTAGTATTTATCGGCAAAAAGTGGGCTGATTTCGTCATTCTATCGACAATCACCCAAATAGAATCATGTTATCTGCGAGACCTTGGTAACCCTTTGATGAAGTCCATATTAATCATCTCCCACTTCCATTCCATAAGTTCTATATTCTGAGCCAAACCACCGGGCCTTTGGTGTTCTACTTTAACTTGTTGGCAATTTGGACACTTAGCAACAAATTTTGCAATGCCCTTCTTCATACTATTCCACCATACACTTATTTCAAATCACGATACATCTTAGTGGAACCTGGATGAATGGAATATCTGGAGCTTTGAGCCTCCTCCATGATCCTCTCTTGGAGTCCATTCACCATTGGTACACACAATCTACCTTGATATCTCAATACACCATCTCCCCCTTGTTCAAAAGCTAATACTTTTTGCTTATAAACATTTACCTTCAATTCAAGCAAAATGGGATCTTGGTCTTGTTTCTCTTTAACTTCTGACACTAGTGATGATTCAGCCCCATTCGTCACCACTATTCCTCCTTCTGTTGAATCCATAAGTCAAACTCCTAGACGCGAAAGTCTATGCATACCCTTCGCTAACTCTCTATTTTGTTCATATGGGCAGTACTACCCATAGACAACCTGCTCAAGACATCAGCAACAACATTAGCCTTACCTGGGTGATAAAGAATACTCATGTCATAATCCTTGAGTAATTCTAACCACCTCATTTGTTTGAGATTAAGCTTTTTCTGAGTGAACACATATTGAAGACTCTTGTGATCAGTGAATATATCAGCATGCACACCATACAAGAAATGACGCCATATCTTCAAAGTGAATACTATAGCAGCAAACTCTAACTCATAGGTTGGGTAGTTCTTCTCATGAACCTTCAACTGTCTGGAGGCATAAGCTATAACCTTGCCATTCTGCATTAAGGCACAACCCAAACCAACTCTATATGCATCACAATACACCACAAAACCTTGAGTACCTTTTGGTAAGGTCAAAACTAGGGCAGTAGTCAACCTCTTCTTCAATTCCTGAAAGCTTTTCTCACAAGCTTCAGACAATTGAAATTTCAATATCTTCTGAGTCAACTTGGTCAAAGGAGATGAAATAGACGAGAACCCCTCTACAAACGTTCTATAATAGCCAGCTAAACCAAAGAAACTCCTAATATCAGTTGGAGATGTGGATCTAGGTCAATTTTGCACTGCCTCAATTTTCTGAGTATCAACTTTAATTCCATCACCAAAAACTATGTGGCCTAAGAATGCCAAAACTCACACTTAGAGAACTTGGCATACAACTCCTTATCTTTCAAAGTTTGAAGAACTATTCTGAGATGGTTAGGATGGTCTTCTTCATTCCTTGAATAGATTAGTATGTCATCAATGAAGACGATAACAAACATATCTAAATAAGGTTTGAAGACTCTATTCATAAGGTCTATGAACGCTGATGGTGCATTAGTTAAATCAAATGATATGACTAAAAACTCATAATGACCATAACGGGTCCTGAACACTGTCTTTGGAATGTCACATTCCCTTACTTTCAACTGATGGTAACCTGATCTAAGGTCAATTTTTGAGAAACAGGAAGCACCCTGAAGCTGATCGAAAAGATCATCAATTCACGGAAGAGGATACTTATTCTTGATGGTAACCTTGTTCAACTGGCGGTAGTCTATACACATCCTAAGGGAACCATATTTATTTCTCAAAAACAAGACCGGAGCGCCCCAAGGTGAAACACTTGGTCGAATGAAACCCTTATCTAGGAGATCTTTCAACTGCTCTTTCAACTCTGCTGGTGGCATTTTATATGGCGTAATAGAGATAGGACGAGTATCTAGAATGATGTTTATGCCGAATTCTATTTCTCTCTCAGGAGGGACTCCGGATAGGTCAACAGGAAAGACTTCTGGAAACTCTTTTACTATAGGAACTGACTGAATGGGAGGTACCTCAACACTTGAGTCATTAACTTGGACTAAGTGATAGATACAACCCTTCGAAACTAACTATCTCACCTTAAGGTACGAAATGAAACGACCCTTAGGCACTGCTAAGTACTACTCCACTCTATGACTGGTTCATTTGGAAACTGAAACTTGACTACTCGAGTTCTACAATCAACTGAGGCATAACAGGCATAAAGCCAGTCCATACCAAGAATGACATCAAAATCTACCATGTCTAACTCAATTAAATTAGCCATGGTACTCTTGTGATTGACAGAAATGGGACAATCACGATAGACTCTCTCTGCTAAAATAGACTCACTAACAGGTGTAGAGACACTGAATGGTTCACTAAGTTGCTCAGGAAGAACAATAAAGTTCATAGCAACATAAGGAGTTACAAAAGATAAACTCGCTCCTGGATCTAGTGAAGCATAAACATCAAAAGCAAAGACTTTGATCATACCAGTAACAACATCTGGAGAGTTCTCTTGCTCTTGACAACTGGTGATTGCATAAAGACGATTTGCTCCTTGCCAATACCGGAAGTAGATCCTCTAGGTGCAGCCCTATCTGGTGGAGCAATTGATGAAGACTGGGCTCTATTACCCTGATTTCCACTACCTTGCTTATTCTTAGGACACTCTTTTATGAAGTGTCCCTCTTTCCCACACTTGAAACAACCTGTTTGGCCAACACGACACTTACCTGAGTGGTTTCTACCACATATAGGAGCCCAATTACCTCCTTGTGCCACACTACCTTGAGACTGCGCTGGTCTAGCTCTGATGTTCTGCGAATTCTAGCCATTATACTCACATTTGTTTCTAGGTGCAGGTGCGCTAGCAGATGATGGTTCAGGTCCCTCTTGCTTCTGAAAGGACGGGCGATTCATACTACCCTTTTGTTGCCCAGACTCATTCCATGTCTTCGTTTTCTTATTTCTGAACTCTTCCCTGTCTCTTAGTTTCTCTTCCTCAACCTACTACACATAAAGCATCAACCTCGAAATGTCCATGTCCCCAATAAGCATTGCTGCCCGGCCCTCTTTGCTTGATAGACGGCCCAACCCAGCAACAAAAAAGCTCATTCTACTTCTCATGTCCTTAACCATCTCCGGAGCATAACGGGATAGTTGGGTGAACTTCAATCCATATTCATGAACACTTAAAGAATCCTTCTTAAGTGTGAGGAACTCACATACCTTGGCCTATTTCAGTTCTCGGGGAAAGAAACGCCCCAAGATAGCCTCTTCATAACATGTCCAACTCGCAGGTGGTGCATCATCATCTCTACCCCCTTTCCACTGATCAAACCAAGTCCTAGAAACATTCCTCAGTTGATAAGCAGCTAGTTCAACTCGATCAGTATCTGCCACATGAATCACATCAAATACCTTCTTCAGCTCCTCAATAAAGTTCTCCAGATCCTTGGTAGTGCTCAAACCAGTGAAGCTTGGAGGGTTCATCCTCAAGAACTCATGAATCCTTGAGGTTTCAGCCTTTTCTTGTCGAGCTCCTCTCTACTGCCCGGCTTGGTTGGTCAAAGCTTGACTCAACATCCGGATAACCTCACGAAACTCAGAATTAGTGACTTCGCCTTGAGGTTGCACCTCAGGTGCATTGGGTAACTCTTGTTCCTCAATATTGCATCTCGCAAGATGACCTCTAACTACTCTTCATGGAGGCATGATTATCTGAAACACGCGCAAGCACGAATTAGAAGGAAACCTTTATAGAGATTAAATTTATCGCACGAAATTAATGTGAAAGAAGTGAGATAGTTCCTAAATGTTGCAGCCTCCTAATTATAGATATGGCGCGCTTCACACCGATAACTATGACTCTATAGACACTGCTTCATAAACTCCCTAGGACTCTTGAACTCTAGGCTCTGATACCAAGTTTGTCACGCCCCGAGCCTACACCCTAGGAGGAACTGGCACTCGAAGACCATTGCTGGCCCCAAGTGAACCCTTGGCCTGGCTTACATAACTCAGCGAAAGACAATACTCATATCTATAATGATCAATGAACTTAACTGAACTGAATAATAACATAACTGAGATTGTTTTAAATATTAAACATTCGACATGGCCAAAAGTGGCAACCCAAGTCTTTAACATAATATAAAATTAGAAGACTAAAGAACTAATAACTGACTGTCTATGAAGCCTCTAAAACATCTGAGATGGATGTTGACAAACCCCACAACATCCTAATGAGCTAAACTAGAAAGTGAATGAAATAGTCCTCCGAATGCAAGGAGGCTCAGCATAGACTCTGATTGCTCAAGCTGGATCAATAAGGCGCTGGATGCTGATCTTGGTTACCTATGTCTGCATCATAGGATGATGCAGGACAACTGACATCAGTACGTTGAATGTACGAGTATGCGAGTTGGAATGCTAAACAATACATAGGCATGAAAAGATTATGAAAGAAACACTTACCTTGGCTCTTCTCAACTCATGAATAACTCAACTCAATATAAAGCAATAAAACACATGCGATATATATATATATATAAAGCTTATAAAACAACTGAAAACAATCTTAGTTTGTTTAGAGATAAAACAATAACAAACTTAGATTTACTCATATAAAAAGTAATATAACTTCTGTGGGAGATTCTCTAACCGACAACCATCACAATGAACCTAAGTCATGGTACAACATTTTACCTCACGTTGCCAAGTACTGTCCTATACCTTGCCATCGGTATAGAACCTGAACTACTAAGTGGATCCACTAGTCTATGCTGAAAAGCACTAAGGAATCATCTAAAAAGTATGATATTTTTCTGCCTATGATGGCTACATGGTTTATGGCGGCTTGAGTTAATATGAACTCACATCCCCAGATCGATGCTCAATACTACTCCTAAAATATGCTTAGCTCATACATTTTTACAAACAACTTCTTCTCTGGTTTGAGATAATTACTCAAAACTTAGCTTAAAAGCTCTCTTAGAATCGATGTTCCCTTTTCTTGCTCAAATGTGAAAACATTTATAAACTCTTTGGGAATACTTAGTTCCCTAATAGCTTTTTGAGAAATGAACTCAACT
>JAJOOR010000042.1:0-61964 GCA_036250505.1 Solanum acaule
GTTGCATCCACACGTAGGCATACTTTAAGTTAGGTGATCATAGATATTCAGCAGAATAGTTGAGGTGCATGGTAGATATATCTAGCACATGTTTAGTTCCCTGAAATAACAAAATCGAACTCGTTAGAACTTAGTAAATCACCATTTTTGACATTCTAATCTACAATTTTTGAACAGATCTTAGACAGTTCTTTCTTTTAATATAACCGTAATGGTTGGCCAATTTAAGCATGTAAAATTGTATATGGTCTCTGCCACTACTGCAATATAATTAAGCAATGAAGAGCCATTATATTTGTAATCTTTCAAGAAAAGGAAACACTACTTCCAACTACACTGCACCAGAAAGTTTAATTTATGGAATTGCAACAAAAATGAGGATGTAATAAGGTTATGTGCCCCCCTCCCCCTCAAAAAAAAAAAAGAAAACAAAACAAAAAATTGTCTTTATCGTAAACACATAAATACTAAGCAAGTAATTTTTGTGATGATCCAAATCAGATTGAGGCCATTAGCCAGATGATTCTTTAGACGTCTTAAAAACATAACGATTGCGTACCAAATGTTTGCAAAGGAGTAACACATCACCATCTGAAAATCATATTTCGGGGAGATTGGATAAAGATCAGTACTTTTTATGTTAAACAATTTATTACAAGATTCTTTGACACTATAGTCTTTCCTTACCCAAAGGTTAAAATCGTAACTCTAGTTCTCAATTGATGAGCATGAGTAGAATAAACACAAAGCAGTCCTCCCAAAAAAAAATGTGCCATTGTTGAGGTAATTAATGTCAGAAACAATGAACCTTCCATTTGGCTACGCTATTTCTGCATACACTAATTAGAAATATCAAATAAAACCACAGACTTATATTTAGTGAACCAATCCAATGAAATGTCTCATATACAAATGTCGGAAAGTCCATAGTAAAAAAACACACTAGATAAATGCTAGATGGATGTTTGTCAATTTTAATTCAGGAACCACTTTTCAGTGCGAGAATTTCATTACATGATTGGTGACCAATCTTAAGGATTTTATAGTCATAACTGGTTGAATCATATCCCAATCCGCAAGTAATGTCACTGAAAATCTTGTATGAGGAAGAACTATTGATTCTCTTGTGGTAAAAGTTTGATGTTACAAAGATTATTATATTCACTAACACCCATAAGAGCCAATACATCATAACAACAATAAATTTTGCAACTCCTTACTTTACCGCAAAAAGGCCAATCAACTTCTTGTTCGTCATCTACTAGTTGAATTGACGATAAAGAAGCTAACGTCAAAAAAGGACCATGTTGGAAGGAAAGGTTAACGTTAGGAAGATGAAATTTTTAGGAAATTTGGTTTTTTTGGCATGATTGAGATGCTTCATCACAAAGTAAGGTTCGGAATCATCCAACATTTTAAGACACATTTGACTCAAAAAAGAGACTGCGCGGGTAGCCTGGTCAGGATTTCTGTAATTAGCTATTCTTCCAAGTGGATTCCTATAGATCCATGAACATCCATCTTAGTTATTTCCTCTGAATGCTTCACAACTCTCTTCCCTGCAAATAGAAAAGTTCTGCTTCCATAGAGTTCTGCATTCTAGAAAAGGTAGCTTGTTAGGTGCTGAAAAAATTATTATACATATTAAATAGATTTCTGTAACGGCCGGGTTCCGTCGTTATAGAAAATCCAATGGGAAAATTTTTGGGTCAGAAAATTTTTCCGTAGTAATTTGGAATTTCCCAACCTAGTCCAGATTTGGACGAAATCGGAGTCTTTAAGGTGTAGGGAAATCTGGTAAGAATCGGGGGAGTTAATTATGATTTTGATTACATGAGTAGTTATATAACTTGCTAAGGAATCCGTACGACTTTACAAAATTGAATTCAGGTGATTAGAACTCCCGAAATCGATCTTAGCGTGAAGGGTATTTTCTGAACGTCGTTGGTTAGAGTTATATTGTGAAATGGGGGCCTTGGATTTATTAAAATAGCTCACTGGTTCATACAAGCCTCCTTGGCAGGGGTTTTTTCCGCTCTCACGGGGACTCTGCAGCGGGGTGAGGGCCGCTATGGCGGGCCAGACGCGACTTAAAGTTGTAAATAAACCCCTAAACGACTTTATTCTGCATTTTTTGATTTTTAGAGCTAAGGAACGAACCCCAGGCGACTCTTGACAGTTTTCATCACTCTTGAGGCTAAAGGTAAGGTTTTAACTCCCCGAATCCATTTTTCGATCTGTAGAACATAATCTAATTGGTAAATATCAATGGGGGAGGGTTTTGATCTAGAATTTATGGTGGAAACATTCCTAATTGGGATAATTGGGATCATGGGTATGATCTAGGGTTGTTAGAATTGTTAGTAATCCGGGCAATTAGTGATTGTTTATTGATTCCCGTATTATATTGAATGTTTGTAGACCAAGAACAAGCGGAACAAATCTAGAAAGGGAAGGATCAAGTTTCTTAGGGTTTCAGGCTTGTTTCGAGATAGGTGATGGTTGTGATTCTATGATTGTGTGATGTATATTTGTTCTTGCTTCATTATGATACATGTATGTATATGAATGTTGCATTATTGATCACACTTGTTGTAAATGAGATAGATGAATGATGGTTACCATGAAATCATGACTTAATTGTATGATCTTGAGGATATACTTGTGATTGTGATTGTGGTGTGTTGAATGGATCGGTTGCCACATTCTAGCATAACTAACTGGGATTGGTTGCCATGTTCCGGCATAATTATAGGATTGGTTGCCACGTTCCAGCATAATCATTGGATCGGCTACCACGTTTCGGTATGCTAACTGTTTGGTTTTGGGTTCCATGAGAGGACCAATGATTAGTCATAATTGTGTATTTTAAGAAATGTGAAGTTGTTCATTATTCATAAATGTTGATGATATTGTATATGTCCGTTATATGCATGTGATTATATTGTTGTATTGACTTATGTATGTTACACTTATTGGGATAGCCACGTGATCCTACCAGTACACTGTGGTTGTGTACTGATACTGCACTTGCTCTTTCTTTGTTGAGTACATGGCATCTTCAAGCAGCTATTGACAAACCTTGCGTAGAAGATTAGTGATTGTTCGAATTCAAGGGTAAGCCATTTCTTCCGGCCTACCATGAAATCTCCTTTCGTCTATGTCCACATTTACAGACATAGACAATTCTATTAGTTGGGGTTGCATCCCTTTTTGTTGAACTTTAGATGTTTTGGTACATTGACTTTCAGGTTCTAGGTTATTACTTCCGCACTGTTAGTTTATTATTGTTAGACTTTTGTTAGAGTTTATTGGAACTCTATTTCTTTCCTTATTATTTTCCTACTTTCGTATACTTAAATTCCTTAATTTGGGTTTAGTTGCTTAGTTTGGGTTGTAATAGTGGTTCTCCCACCGGAGGATTAGTGTGGGTGTCAATCACGACGGTCTGGGTCGTGACAATTTCTTAACACAACTACAAGATTTTTTTTCCAGAATTAATGGATTTCACAAATGTCATAACAAGTACTATGGCTCCGCCTCCACCCCCCTTAGGAAGAGTTTAAGTTAGGAGATACTAGGTATTTAGCGGAATATTCAAGGTATGTCAAAGATAACTCATATACCCGCCGTTACAAGTAAAACACACACACACAAACACAAGCAGAAAATACACAGAGACTCAATAGAAAGAAACAAATACCTTTGACATGGGTATATGTTTCTTTCTATTGAATCTTTGAGTATTTTCTGCTTGTTTTTATTTGTGTATGTGCATGTGTTTTTACTTTTAATAGAGGTATATGAGTTAGCTTTGATGTACCTCAAATATTCCTCTAAATACCTACTATCTCGTAACTTAAACTCTCCCGGGAGGTGGTGGAGCCATAATACTAGTTATGACTTTTGCAAAATCCATTACTTTTTGCAAAAATCCATTATTTTTTGCAGAAATCTCGTATTTGTGTTAAGAAATCTATTTAATATGTATAATAATTTTTTCAGAACCCAACAAGTTACCTTTTCTAGAATCCAAAACCCATAAACTCAAAATTCTGGATTCGCCTCTATGTAAGCACAATGTTTAATTGCATGGAATAGAGTTCAAAAGCAGTCATAAAAAATAACTAAGATAGATGTTGATGGCTCTACGGGAATCCATTTGGAAGAACAAAATAATTACGGAAATAATCATAAAACTAACCATACGAACCCTGAAACAACAAAACAAGATAAAACTTTAAAAAATGGTTGCAGATCTTCGTCGAGATTTCACTGTCCTACAAAGATCTCATACAAGTTCTCCAACACCTTTGCAAGATGAGGAATAATGGAACATGCTTTCTCAAAAATGCTTGTATCATCTAAACGGTGATGATCCATAATAGCATAGGAGTTTGCTCCACCAACTGATGCACTCAACGCTGGCCCATCCCATATTTTCATGAAAGTTATTCGACCAAGTCTGATGGTTACCAAGATTATTCCTTAAGATGGCCTCTCGCTCCTCTAACGTCTCAAGCCGATTACGAAGTGTTTCTCTTTCAATGATCATTTGTTTCCACTCCACTTCAATACCAGCATACTAACTGATTTTCTTTTTCTTCTCTTCTAACTATGCTTAACATTGATCTTGTGAAATCACCCAACATGACCTATCCTTTTCAAATTGCTCTATCTGCCTATTGGTGGTACACAACTTTTTAAGATGAAACCAAGTCCTTTCTTAATCAAGAAATCTCAACACATTGTTCCCATCTTACCAGTCAAGCTAAATTAATTCGTCCACCCAGCTCCTGCTCCAATCGAATTAATTTCCCCTCAACTTGATTCAATCCTCCCTCCACATCTTGTAACTTCAAATGATGATTCCTCCCTATTTAAACTTTAACTTGTTGTTGGGATGTGGTGACTTTGGCTTGGTCCAACTCTTTTTTCAACTGTCTTATGGTATGCTGGTCTTTCCTTTTTTAGGTGGATCCTTTCGAAGTGTCACTGAATATTATCGGATTATGAATCCATGATAGGTACGCAAATACAACCTCTCCTCTATCCTGCTCCACTACCATTTCGCTTTGCTCAGAAATTATACTCTCAAACACCACTATCAAAGGAAAAACCTTAGGGGAGGAGTGTTTAACATAAATCTACTCATATCTTCATTTGGAGGGACGTCTTGGACTCTAGCCAATTTGCGCATAACCCGAAGCGGGGCATAGGGTTGGACAATTGTAAGCCCAATCAACACAAAAAATGAAATGTCATAGTGTTATACCCCATTTTAACTCGCGTCAAATTGTTTACAACATATTGGTGATTCCTAAATTATTTAACTGAAGGAGTCGCTACCTAAGGAAATGCTTAAATTCATAGTATTAGTGATCTACTTAACTTAAGTAATTCTAGGTAAGGGTTCTAACTAACCTAAAAATAAGTGCTAAGAATCCTTTAAGATTCGTTGACAACGATTATCGACCAAACTTAGGTTAATTATTTAAGATCTTATAAGTTGTAAAAATGGACACTTTGCAAGTAAAATAAGCTAACATTAAAACAATACTAAAGTAATAATATGAAAATTAGGTAGGTAAATACAAAAACTTATCTTTTAGTTGATAGATAGGGAAAACAACAATTTGTTTCTTAAAGAATGAAAATATTTAGTAGGATATAAGGGGAGCTACTTGAAATATTTTCATTAAAAGAGACATCATTCGATTAAAAATCATATTTTGGGTATGAAAATATTTTGCACAAGTGCAAATCAATTTTGCATTTGATTCAAAAGAAAGCGTGTCAATGATTTATTTCTAACTATAGGTACCCCAAACCCAAACATCTATATTATGCTAGCTATTTTGAATTAAACAACAAGAACATATTCAAATCGCAAGCAATATTAACATATAGTGAAAAATAAGTAAGCAAATTAATGTTCAACATATAAATAGTCATAAGTTACTCCAAGCGAGGACCACATGTTTTGCTCACTATTTGGGTAGTCTAAGATGTCATAATGACTCCATGTGCGGGTATGATGATAATGTTGAGTCTATGAGACTCGATTTTTGGTAAGAGTCTCAAATCAAGACTCCATTTTTCTCCCAAGTGTACATGTAATAAAAATGGAATTTTTTTTAGGGCAGTCCTAATTGATAACACAAGGAATATACATTCAAGAAGAACGCACAGTGATGAGTCTTGTACACTTATTTCCTCATTGGATAAAATTTAAAAAGAACTTAAAGTATATTCTACTCACCAAACTAAGAATCTAAACTTAGTTTCAAGCATAAAAGGGATTTCAAGGAGGAACACACAATAATGAGTCTTGTAGACTTATCGCCTCTTTGTATAACATTTAAAAAGAACTTAAAGTATAACTTCTACTCACCAAAGTAAGAATATCAACTTAGTTTCAAGAATAAAAGGGATTATAGGTGGAGGAGGAGGAGGAGAAGCAGAGGAAGGAGCAGGAGAAGGATGAGGAGGTGGAGGAAGAGAAGAGGAGGAGGAGAAAAAAGAAGAAGATGAAGAGTTGATATTAATTGGAACATGGAAACTTTCTATTAATTCACGCAATTCTCCCTTAAAAGTTAATTGTACGATTAAGCAAATGTGGAAAATAGGACTTAAGTCACGGCTTCATGTTTTTTACTTGAATATATATAATAATTATCTAGACTTTATAATCAGAAGAATTTTAAATAAAAAAAAGGAAATAGTTCTCATGCAATATAAATACAAGATCTAATCTTATCATTACAAAAGAATAAGTCTAAGTTATAATTTCTACATAGCTTAATTAGATTATTTATTACAATAAATAGAGGCATCTGCATGATGGGGTAAAATAGAACAGAGAATTAAACAAGAAACAAAATGGCTTCTAACATGTATACAAAACACCATTACATATCTTAAACGTAAAAAGCAATTTATGAACAAACATATAATATTTTCATATTTTACCTTTTGTGGAGCAGTGAACTAAGGCGTATTTGAGCCTCGGATCTACATTCCTTTGCAAACGAAAATGAGTCTGGATCGAGTGGATTTCAAATTGTTAAGTTGAGGCTAAAATGGGAAATTAAAGTCATTTTAAGTATGAAGAGGGTTGATGGAGTTTTGGGCAGCTACGTTTGGGCCATTATTTTGGAGCTTCTTGGCAGATTTGAGTTGTTATTTCACAGTCAATTGTTGAAGTATTTTAGGTCTTTTCCTTGTGCAAAATAATTCTTCTGAGCTTCTAATTTATTAACTGCCAAAGCTTGTTCCTTATGATCAATAAATAAAGCCAAACAAAATCAATGCACAAAGCTCGAATTCTAAAAAAAAAAAAAAGTACCCGACAGAGTCGTCAAATCTATCACACCTCTTTTTTTCCTTTTTGAAATGTGAGTGTTTTAAAAACATTTAAATAAAGAGAGAAATAATTATTTATTTAAAGTCGCCATTTGGAATCAATTTTCTTTTCTATTTCAAGTCACCTTATAAATTTCTAATTGAAAAGGATATAACTCTATATTTCTTAGTCTACGAAAACAAAATATCAGGTAAGAAATTCTATTAACAATGAGGAAGGTGTGAGGCACCCCCTAGTCCCATGGTTCTAGCAGGTTGCTTTATTGACCCATGTTTGGCTAAAAATAATATTTGAATATAACAAATTTGTGTTGGTCACTAATTTTTACAAATTTTATTAGTGTAATATTATAGCCTAGAAGTGTAGCTGCACTTAAGACCTTCTTTTATTTAGAAAATACAATACACACCAAGGATCTTAACCGAACAAATAGAGGTATTGAATAAAAGAAAATTTGAAAAAGTAATTAATGAATCAATTTTTTTTTGTAAAATATAAACATAAAAAAATAAAAATAAAAATAAAATATATATATATATATATATATATATAAAGGGTTTTGGATCATTTTTAAATTAAAAAAAAAACTCTTTAGCAAAACATGCATCTATGTGTTAACTTCATAATAAAAAATAAGAAAATAATAAAAATACAACTAACATCAAATTAACAAAATGTACTTAACAATAAAACATAATTATATCCAATATCAAGACATACTTAATTAATTTAGACAAAGATTAACATAAATAATTAATCAAACACAAAGAACAACTTTATTATTTGTAATCTCATAAAATTACATTGCAAATTGAATAGGGAAATGCCTAAAAGTGGTGATGGCGAGCAATAATGGAAGTCAATGCTAGTTGAAGTCACACCCAAATAAAGATCAAATTATTTTTTTAAACTTTCTAAGTCTTCCTATTTTTTGCTCGATATTATTATTTTCTTCTCAATTTTTCTTTTCTAAGGATCTTCTATTTTCTTCGCTTGTTTCTTTTTTTTTTTTAGGAAAATGAAAGAAGAAGGGGGTGTTAAATAGGTTGAGAAGGTCTTCATAATGTACAGCCCAAAATGGCCAATGAATTTTTTCCCCTTTTTCTTATTTCAAGAAAAGATAATTGAAAAGGACTTCATTTCTCTTTAGAGGGTCTCATTTTCTTTTATTCATTAATTGCATAAAAGTTAAATGGACCATTTGAAAAACTAAAAATAGGTGCATTATGTAGAACACATTAGATTTTAGTCATCAAGAACCAAAATTTAAAAGTAAATTAGGACACTAAAACAAAAGTCAGACATTCAATCTACTTTGAAGATCAAACAGTATTAGATAAATAAAAAATTAAAATAACAAAAACAATAAAATTCAAACAAAACTAGCAATTCGGGCTGATTTAGTCATCCGATCTACAATCACAAAAATTGAATCATGATGCCTGCGAGATCGCTGCAACCTAGTAATGAAATCTATATTGACTTTTTGGTGTTCTGAAGATCTTTGTTTTGAGCCAACCACCGGGCCTTTGGTGTTCTACCTTGACTTTTTGGTAATTCGGGCACTTAGTGACGAACTCTGCAATACACCTCTTCATACTACTCCACCAATAGACTTCTCTTAAGTGACGGTACATCTTTGTGGATTCGGGATGGATAGAATATCTGGAACTCTGAGCCTCTGCCATGATCCTCTCTTGGAGCTCATCCACCTTTGGTACACACAATCTACTTTGATATCTCAACACACCATATCCCCCTTGTTTAAAAGTCATCACTTTCTACTTATGAACATTTACTTTTAGCTCAAGAAAAATTGGGTCTTGGTCTTGTTTCTCCTTCACTTCAGACATTAGTGATGATTCAGCTCCATTCATCACCACAACTCCACCTTCACTGGAATCCAATAGACGGACCCCCAATCGGGAAAGTCTATGAACTTCTTTAGCCAATTCTTTCTTGTCTTCCTCATAATGATCCGTACTACCCATAGATAACCTGCTAAAAGTATCAATAACAACATTAGCCTTACTTGGGTGATAGGGAATACTCATGTCATAATCTTTGAGCAACTGCAGCCACCTTCTCTATTTGAGATTAAGCTCTCTTTGACTGAAAGCAAATACTATTGTTGCCAACTGGAGCTCATGATGACTCAGGTAATTCTTCTCATGAATCTTAAGTTGTCCGGAGGCATAGGCTATAACATTACCATTCTGCATCAATACACAATGAAGTTCAACTATGGACGCATCACAATAAACAACAAAGCCTTACGTACCTGAAATACTCAAATAAACATAAGTGTTCAACTCAAAGTCTTTAAAACATCACAAGGGAAATGGGATTAGACTCTTCAACTACTATTATCTATGAAGCCTCTAAATACTATGATGGAAGTCGGGACAAGACCCACAACATACTAACAAAACAGACTCCAAAATATGAAGCCCTCCGGAAAGCAAAGGGGTTCACCAAAGATAGCTGGAATGCGATGGGATCAACGAAGCGCCGGATGATGATCTTGAATACCTGTATCTGCATCATGAAACGATACAGGTCAAATGGCGTCACTACATTAAATGTACGAGCATGCAAATGGAAAACTGAACATGGGGATACATAGTTGAACTAATAGAAAGGGAAACATACTCACCTCAACTAATCTCAACTTAACTCAATATGAATGGAACAATAAAAGATGTGAGATATGTATACTAGTTTTTCGACACGTGTGTTGCACGTGAATATCAACTAAGAAAATTTAAGCGAAGATTTGAATAATAAGTTTTGCACAAAATAATATTGCAGATTTTGTTTATGAATGTTCAATGTGGATCGTCATATATATCTCTTATTCACGCGAACCTATGAAGACGGTCAATGAAAAAAATTATTAGTTTAATGCAATAATGTATATATTTATTTCAATTTGATAAAGTTCAATCAAGTAATTAGTCGTATCTCAATAATATTACCTTATAGACTATATTTGTTGTGTCTTTTTCTTGTCATCTAACCAGATGTGCTTTCCACGTGTATTCCATGTTAATCTATTTAGATATCATATGAACATGTGGAGAATAACTACATTTTATATTTTAGAACTATTTTTGTATATTAATTTTTATTTTATAAGCTATAACATAATAAATGACATTCTTGTTGTTGGCTCTCATATTTGACTTCTTCATTGACTGTGTACATAAATCAAAGATAGTTGTCTGATTTTCCATAGTTAACTCAGAAATGTTTCATTTTTTTTACCAAAGAAACTAAAAATTAAGATTAAAGAATATATTTTATCTGTGAAATCATATATATAATAACCTATTTATCTGACACCCAACAAAGATATAGTTCATATACTTGTAAACGATTTTCAAGTCATTCAACAAAGCATGATTTTGTCATGACTCGAGTCTACACCCTAGACGTGAATGACACTCGAAGACCATTGCTGGTCCCCAAGTGAACCCTCATCCTGACTGACTACAAGCGGAAGACTAACTCAACCATGCAAAAGCTTAAAAACTAAATAAAATTCATGAAACTTACAAATCCTTAACTCAAATGAGTAACTCTAAGTAAAAATAGAATATTCAACTAGCCAACAATAGGCAACTCATGTCTTTAAAACATTATTAAGATAAATGAAAAAAACTTCTAAAACTCTACTGTCTATCTATGAAGCCTCTAAATGACAAGGATGGAAGTCGGGACAAAACCCACGACATCTTGACAGGATTGAAAAGTAAATGAAATCCTCTGGAAGCAAGGAGGCTCACCATAATTAACTCGAACTCCTTGTGGTATCAACAAAGCTCCTGTTGATGATCCCGAATACCTGAATCGGCATCATGAATGGATGTAGGCCAAATGGCTCAATACATGGAATGTACGAGCATGTAATGGGAATTCTAAAGCATAAACATAAGCTTGAACTTGATAAAAAGGGAAACATACTTACCTCTTCTAAAACTCACTCAACTCAAGGAATACTCAAGGATACTCAAAACTACTCAAACTTACTCAACTCAGAAGTACTCAAGGATAAGATACTCAACTCAGTAACAAGGTTCTCAACTCAGTGAAACTCAACAATAAGGTACTCGACACAATGTAGCATAGATCAACTCAAGATACTCAACTCGAGAGACTCAACTCATGATATTCAAGGATAAAGCAATAGTAAGAGATGCAATATATATGTAAAGTTGTAAAACTGTAGTTAGCAACTCAATGTATTGAAAAATACAATAATACTCAACGTGTATATAAAAATACAATATAACTCTGTGGGAGTTTCTCTAACCGACAATCACCACTATGAGCCTAAGTAACGATACAACATCTTGCCCACGCTGCCAGAACTGTCCTATACTTTGTCGTCATATAGAACGCCTTAACTAAGTGTATCCACTAGTCTATGCTAAAAAGCACTAAGGAATCATTTAAAAAGTATGATCTTTTTTACCGATGATGGCTACATGGTTTATGGAGACTTGAGTTATTATGAACTCGCGCCCCCATATCGTTACTCAATATTACTCCGAAAATATACTTAGCTCATGTGTTCTAAAAATACCACTCTTTCTGTGATTTGAGATAATTACTCAAAAACTAGCTAAAAGGCTCTCTTGGAAATCAATGTTTCCTTTCTTGTTCAAATGTGAAAACATTTTAACTCTTGGTAATACTTAGTTCCCGTATAATCTTAGAAGAAATGAACTTTACTCTTACTCTTTACCCAACTCAACGCTTAAGTCTTAAAACAAAGATAAAACATTTGTAAAAGACGTCTTAAAATATGGTTCATGCCAAATTATGATCGTGAATGACTCAATACAAGGTTTTCAATAACCATAGATAGAACTCAATACTTGGAACTCAAGAACTTCAATGATACTACTCATTTCAAGAATGCTCAATTCTGAAGGTTCATGCGGAATTATGAGCATGAACTACTCAAATCAAGGACCTTCATGGGTAACATGTAGTAGCCCCATGATTAGGAATAAAATCCCAAAACGATAAGGAACTCAATACTCATGACTTAGAACTTGAAGATACTACTCCTCTCAAAGATACTCAACGGAATTTATGGGAATAAACGACTGACTCAAGGGTCTACATAACAATATGGAACTAATGTATACAACTCTTCTCATTCTCATACCTACTTCCTCAAACTCAGTTTAAATCTAGTGACCTTAACACTGAAGAAATTTTAATTTCCTCGGTAAAATCCTACTCACAACGAAGGATGGTTCAAGTCTCAGTTCGAATTTTTTTTTGGGGTGTTACAATATCTCCCAGTTGGGATCATTTGTCCTCGAATGACGGATGGAGTGGGTATGGAACGGGGTTACTCTTACTAAGGTCTGAGTCTAATGGTATGCTCTTACTATATTCAAGCTTAACCCAAATTCTTAGGTTTGGGTTCTATACATGTCTTTATAGGGAATCTCATCCCAAGACTATTACTCTTTACCACCACATTGGGTTTATATCAAGACCCACCTAATGTTTAACAACACCACATTCAAACTTAGTACTCTAACAACTACATGGAATCCAACTAACCAGCTCCTTAAGAAATTCTCAACAGTTGACTTGATTTCTCATCTTATCATCTCCCCATTAGGTCTAAAGCTGACACTTGAAGGCTGTGGACCTATTCCATATTGACAACTCAATTATGCTATCTAGGCACACATAGAAAATTATAACTTAATTAGAACCTCATATGGTAGCACACCATCTCGGCACACCTCTTAATGCTCTTGTTACTCTTGTGACTTAGCCACACCTCACTGCCCTTATCTAAACGTTAGGGTCTCTCACTTGTACCACTCATATCTATTGCAGCTAATCACCTCAATTCCTCACCTACTCTATGTCAAGTCTTCTAGATCAAATCTCAAGACTAACATCATCACCCTCGTGTTGCTATTTTTTTTATGATGAAACTCATCTCAAATTCAAGCTTAATATTAATGAGTAAACTCGAATATCAATATGATTGCTCGCTTACTATACTAACTTACAACTACTAGATGAAAATTTAATAATCATTCTCCCACTAAAAATTCATGACAAATAGTCAATCCTCACCTCTTAAAATTCATACTTACAATTTACTATCACATTTCCCTTCAAAACTTTAGTACTATTCACTCATTCACTATACATCAATGATTAATTAGTTCTATAACACTTTTAATAGTACGGACTTTACCTTAAAGATCATAACCCTAGCTTAGAGCTATCACCTCATGAATACTCTTGCTCTTCCATTTACCCTTTACACTTGGTCATTACTAAAACAATGACACATCATCATAAGCCCTTACTAGTTAAGGTATACTCTAACTCATCTTGACTTGCAACTCTTACTCTACCTCCTATCCTAAGCTCTTCACAACTCATCACTTCTTAGTCTACCCATAAGGGAAAACTCCTCATTCATAACTTACTAGGTGCATGACTATACCAACATAGTTTGCCAAAACACAATCTCCCTTACTTAGATAACTAAACCTCTGCATACTTTCCACTAACTCTGGGCACATTCTTATACTACTACTTATAGAATCATAACTCATATTACCTCTTCGGGTGAAAATCTTACCTAGGCTCTAAACATACCACTTCATAAGGACCTCAGTTGAAACCAGGCTTAGGGATGAGAGTACAACTCACTTTTAACTCAAATGCATGATTCATATGATGACATTACTGTGAAACTCAACACTTAACTCACTCATAGGCTTCTCTCAACCCCTCTAGGGTCTCATGACTTTTTCAAGATTTTGCTAAGAACAACTCATCAACTAAGGACCGACTTTTTTGTTCAACCACCTCTAGTATGATGGGTAGTCGAAGGAATGAATCTGAGAAATGCACGAGTAAGAATAAAATCTCTATGACATAGCTCTATTGCACGATTAAGAGTATGAAAGAATGGAAACTTTTCTAAAATGTTTGTAGTCCCTCATTAATAGAAGTGCGGCCCTCACAACCATAAATAAGTTCCTATTGACACGGCTTCATAGACACCCTAGGACACTTGAACTCTGTGCTCTGATACCAATTTTATCATGACCCAAGTCTACACCCTGGATGTGAATGACACTCAAACACCATTGTTGTTCTCCAAGAGAACCCTCATCTTGGCTTACTACAAGCGGAAGACTAACTCAAGCATGCAAAAGCATAAAAACTAAATAAAATTCATGAAACTTACAAATCTTTAACTTAAATGAGTAACTCTGAATAAAAATAGAATATTCAACTAGCTAACAATAGGCAACCCAAGTCTTTAAAACATTTAATAAGATAAATGAAACAAACTTCTGAAACTCTATTGTCTATCTATGAAGCCTCTAAATGACAATGATGGAAGTCGGGATAAAACCCACGATATCCTGACAAAATTGAAAATTAAATGAAATCCTCCGGAAGCAAGGAGGCTCACCATAGTTAACTCGAACTCCATGTGGTATCAACAAAGCTCATGTTTATGATCCCAAATACCTAAATCTGCATCATGAAAGAATGCAGGCTAATGGCTTAGTACATGGAATGTACGAGCATGTAGGGGGAATTCTAAAGCATAAATATAAGCTTGAACTTGATAAAAATGGAAACATAATTAGCTCTTCTCAAACTTATTCAACTCAAAGAATACTCAAAACTACTCAAACTTACTCAACGTAGAAGTACTCAAGGATAAGATACTCAACTCATTAATAAGGTTCTCAAGTCAGTGAAACTCAACAATAAGGCACTCGACACAATGAAGCACAGATCAACTCAAGATACTCAACTCATGATATGCAAGGATAAAGCAATAGTAAGAGAAGCAATATGTATGGAAAGCTGTAAAACTGTAGATAGCAACTCAATGTATGGAAAAATACAATAATACTCAATATGTGTATACAAATACAGTATAACTATGTGGGAGTTTCTCTAACCAACAACCACCACTATGAGCCTAAGTGATGATACAACATCTTGCCCACATTAACAGAACTGTCTTATACATTGCCATCATATAGAACGTATTAACTAAGTGGATCCACTAATCTATGCTAAAAAGCACTAACGAATCATATAAAAAGTATGATTCTTTCTACCCATGATGGCTACATAGTTTATGGAGACTTGAGTTATTATGAACTCGCACCCTCATATCGGTGCTCAATACTACTCCGAAAATATGCTCAGCTCGTATGTTTTAAAAACAAAACTATCTCTGTGATTTGAGATAATTACTCAAAAACTAGCTCAAAGGCTCTCTTGGAAATCGATGTTTCCTTTCTTGTTCAAATGTGAAAACATTTTAACTCTTGGGAATACGTAGTTCCCGTATATTCTTTGAAGAAATTAACTTTACTCTTACCCTTTACCCAAATCAACACTTAAGTCTTAAAACAAAGTTAAAACGTTTGTAAAAGACTTCTTAAAATATGGTTCATGCCGAATTATGGTCCTGAACGACTCGATACAAGGTTTTCAATAACCATAGATAGAACTCAATACTTGGAACTCAAGAAATTCAATGATACTACTGATTTCAAGAATGCTCAATTCAAAGGGTTCATGCGGAATTATGAGCATAAACTGCTTAACTCAAGGACCTTCATGGGTAACATGTAGTAGCCCCATGATTAGGAATAAAATCCCAAAACGATTAGAAACTCAATACACAAGACTTAGAACTTGAAGATATTACTCCTCTCAAAGATACTCAATGGAATTTATGAGCATGAACGACTTGACTCGAAGGTCTACATAACAATATAAAACTCATGTATACAACTCTTCTCATTCTCATACTTACTTCCTTAAAACTGAATTTAAATCAATGATGGATCTCAAAGGATTTACAATTGAACTCAAAGTCTTTCTTGAACTCTACTCTTAACTTTCTCTTGAATGTGAATTATGAATTCAAGAGTTTTGGTTCATGATATGGAGGATCTAATGATGACAAGGTAGACTCATGAATACATTCTCTTCTTCCTCATACTCACTTGCTCGAGTCTTGAAACAAGTTATTAGAAGTTGTAGAAGGCTCCTCAAAAGGACTCAAATGAACTTTCTTAGAATGTTCGAAAGAATTCTCAAACTTAACTCTTAACTCTACCTTGAATTTGAATTATGAATTCACGATTATGATCATGTTATGAATGATTTCTAGGTTTTTAGAAGTAGCTTAGAGTAGTTAGAATTGAAAAGGAGTGAAGGTACCCTTCGAAAGGATTCAAATGGAGCAACCGATTGCAAATTGGATGGGGAAGGCGACCCTGGCGCTCTGAGTGGCGCGGGGCACCGGTCCTTAAACTTCAGAACCTTATTTGGGGGGCACTAGCTGGTGTTACATGCCAAGCCCCAACCCAGAAAACTTGACGAATTGTTTTGTTCGTTTTCTCACCTTATCTAGCTTAGAATCGAACGGTTTCTTCCCCAATCAATTGGATTCAATTACTTAACATAAGTACACTCTAATCTACTCAATACAGCCCTTAAAACACTCACTTTCATCTCAAGAAATCATCAAAACCCCAACAAAAAAAGTTTTAGAATGAACTTCAAGAACACCTATGAACTCATCAAGATTTCTAATCTTTCAACTTTAAGAATGAAATTGCACTGAAAATAACATGATTGGCGTGTGGATGAACAAACCCAACACTACGGAAGCTTACATACCTCTTAGGGATTAAACCCATGGAGAAAATCCGCAACAATACGCAAGAATCTCGACGAACGCTTGATCCTCTCCTCTTTTCTCCTCTTTTCTCTTCTTTTCTCTTCTTGAACTCTCAATTAAAACCTTAGGCGTATATTAGGATTATAAAAATGAACCCAATAGGATTAGACCCTTAAAACAATACTTAAAATGAATTAAATCTGATTGGGTAAGGAAAAGACCAAAATACCCCTAACTATTTTCGGGTAATTTTCCTTAACCGGACAGCCTGACTTCAAAAGGGCATATTTCATTCATCCGAACTCGAAACTTAGGAAATTTTGCTGCGTTGGAAAGATGATTCAAACACCTTTCACTGGGTAACTTGTATCCCACCTAACTCATCTTGTACTTAAAGTAATGATCGTTTGAAATTCACCAAAAATATAAAGGAACTTAGGAATGAGTTGAATGAACTCTCTTTAGTTCTTCTTGGAACTTAAGGTGCTACAACAAGTGACCTTAACACTAAATAAATTTTAATTTCCTCAGTAAAATCCTACTCACAATGAAGGATGGTTCGAGTCTAAGTTCGAAAAAATTTCTAGGGTGTTACAATATCTCCCCCATGGGATCATTCGTTCTCGAATGACTGTTGGACTGGGTATGGAACGAGGTTACTCTTACTAAGGTCTTTGTCTAATGGTATGGTCTTACTATATTCAAGCTTAACCCAAATACTTAGGTTCGGTTTCTATACTTATCTTTATAGGGAATCTCATCCCAAGACTATTACTCTTTACCACCACATTGGGCTTATATCAAGACCCACCTAATGTTCAACAACACCACATTCAAGATTAGTACTCTAACAACTCCATGGACTCCTACGAACCAGCTTCTTAATAATTTCTCAACACTTGACTTGATTTCTCATCTTATCATCTCCCCCTTAGGTCTAAAGCTGACACTTGAAGGTTATGGACCTATTCCATATTGACAACTCAATTATGCTATCAGGCACACATGGAAAATTATAACTTAATTGGAACCTCATCTGCTAACATACCATCTCGGCACATCTCTTAATGTTCTTGTTGCTCTTGTGACTTAGCTACACCTCACTGCCTTTATCTAAACGTTAGGGTCTCTCACTTGTACCACTCATATCTATTGCAGCTAATCACCTTAATTCCTCACCTACTTTATGTCAAGTCTTCTAGATCAAATCTCAAGACTAACATCATCACCTTCATATTGCCATTCTTTTGATCATGACACTCATTCAAGCTTAATATTTATGAATAAACCCGAATATCAATATGATTGCTCGCTTACTATACTAACTTACAACAACTAGATGCAAAGTTAATAATAATTCTCCCACTAAAAATTCATGACAAATAGTCAGTCCTCACCTCTTAGTATTCATACTTACAATTTACTTTCACATTTCCCTTCACAACTTGAGTGGTATTCACGCGTTCACTATACATCAATGCCTAATTAGTTCTATAACACATTCAATATTACGGGCTTTCCCTTAATGATCATAAGCCTAGCTTAGAGCTATCACCTCATGAATACTCTTGTTAATCTATTCACCACTTACACTTGGTCATTACTAACACAATGACACATAATCATAACCCCTTTCTAGTAAAGGTATACTCTAACTCATCTTGACTTGCAACTCTTACTCTATCTCCTATCTTCAGCTCTTCACAACTCATCACTTCTTAGTCTACCCATAAGGGAAAACTCCTCATTCATAACTTACTAAGTGCATGACTATACCAACATAGTTTGCCAAAACACCATCTCCCTTTCTTAGATAGCTAAACCTCTAACTCTTGGAACTTTCCTATTCTACTACTTATAGAATCATAACTCATACTATATCTTCGGGTGAAAATCTTACACAAGCTCTAAACATACCTCTTCATAAAGACCTCAAATGAAACCAAGCTTAGGGAAGAGAGTACAACTCACTTTTAGCTCAAATGCAGGATTCATATGATGGCATTACTCTGAAACTTAACACTTAATTCACTCATGGGGTTCTCTCAAGCCTCTCTAGGGCCTTCACAACCATAAATAAGTTCCTATTGACATGGCTTCATAGAGACTGTAGGACACTTGAACTCTGTTCTCTAATACAAAGTTTGTCATGACCCGAGTGTACACCCTGGATATGAACGACACTGGAAGACCATTGTTGGTCCCAAGAGAACCCTCATCCTGGCTGACTACAAGCGAAAGACTAACTCAAGCATGCAAAAGCCTAAAAATTGAATAAAACTCATGAAACTTACAAATCTTTAACTCAAATGAGTAATTCTGAATAAAAATATAATATTCAACTAGCCAACAATAGGCAACTCAAGTATTTAAAACATTTAATAAGATAAATGAAACAAACTTCTGAAACTCTACTGTCTATATATCTAGCCTCTAAATGACTAAAATGGAAGTAGAGAGAAAACCCACGACATCATGACAAAACTGAAAAGTAAATGAAATCCTCCGGAAGCAAGGAGGCTCAACATAGTTAACTCGAACTCCATATCGTATCAACAAAGCTCATGTTGATGATCCCGAATACATGAATCTGCATCATGAAAGGATGCAGGACAAATGGCTTAGTACATGGAATGTACGAGCATGTAAGGGGAATTCTAAAGCATAAACATAAACTTGAACTTGATAAAAAGGGAAATATACTTACCTCTTCTCAAACTTACTCACTCAAGGAATACTCAAGGATACTCAAAACTACTCAAACTTACTCAACTCAGAAGTACTCAGGGATAAGATATTCAACTCAGTAATAAGGTTATTTACTCAGTGAAACTCAACAATAAGGTACTCCACACAATGAAGCACAAATCAACTCCAAATACTCAACTCATGATACTCAAGGATAAAGCAATAATAAGAGATGCAATATATATGGAAAGCTGTAAAACTGTAGATAGCAACTCAATGTATTGAAAAATACAATAATACTCAATGTGTATATAAAAATACAATATAACTATGTGGTAGTTTCTCTACCCAACAACCACAACTATGAGCCGAAGTGATGATACAACATTTTACCCACGCTGCCAGAACTTTCCTATACATTACCATCATATCGAACGCCTTAACTAAGTGTAACAACCTATTCCCGTCATTATAGAAATGCCAACAGGGGAAAATTTGGGACCAGAAAACTTTTTTGTAGTATTTGTATTTTCCCAACCTAGTCCAGATTTGAATGAAATCAAAGTCTTTTAGGTGTAGGGAAATTTGGTAACAATCGTGAGTTAATTATGATTTTGATTACATAAGTAGTTAGATAACTCGTTAAAGAACTTGTACGACTTTACGTAATTAAAGTCAGGCGAGTAGAACTTCCGAAATCGATCTTAGCATAAAGGGTTATTTCTGATTGTCATTGGTTAGAGGTGTGTTATGAAATGGGGTTCTTGGAATTCTTTATATAGCTCACTGGTTCAATGCAAGCCACTTTAGCGGGATTGGTGCCGCTCTAGCGGGGCCGTTGCAGCTAGGTGAGGGCCGCTAAGGTGGGTTCGACGCGAGTTGAAGTTGTAAATAAACCCTTAAATGACCTTATTTGGCATTTTTCAATTTTTAGAGTGAAGGAATGAACCCTAGGCGACTCCTACTCATTTTTCACCATTCTTGAGGCTAAATGTAAGTTTTTCACTCCCCGAATCCATTTTTCGATCTGTAAAATGTAATAGAATGGGTGAAAATTGATGGAGGAGGGTTTTATTATAGATTCTATGGTGGAAACAACCCTAATTTGGATAATTGGAATCATTGGTTTGATCTAGGGTTCAGAAAATTGTTAGTAATTCGGGTAATTAGTGATTGTTTATTGATTCTCGTATTGTATTGATTGTTTGTAGACCAAAAACAAGCGAAACGAATTCGGAAATGGAGGGATCAAGTTTCTTAGGATTTCAAGCTTGTTTCAAGGTAAGTGATTGTTGTGATTCTATGATTGTGTGGTGTATGTTTGTTCTTGCTTCATTATGATACATGTATGTATATGAATGTTGCATTATTGATCACACTTGTTGTAAATGAGATAGATGAATGATGGTTACCATGAAATCATGACTTAATTGTATGATCTTGAGGATATACTTGTGATTGTGATTGTGGTGTGTTGAATGGATCGGTTGGCACGTTCCGGCATAACTAACTTGGATCAGTTGCCATGTTCTAGTATAATTATAGGATTGGTTACCACATTCCGGCATAATCATTAGATCGGGTACCACGTTCTGGTATGTTAACTGTTTGTGTTTGGATTCCATGAGAGGACCAATAACTTGTCATAATTGTGTATCTTGACAAAATGTGAAGTTGTTCATTGTTCGTATATGTTGATGATATTGTATATGTTTGATATGTCCATGTGATTATATTGTTGTATTGACTAATGTATGTTGCACTTAGTGGGATAGCCGTGTGATCCTACCAATACATTATGCTTATGTACTGATACTGCACTTGCTCTTATTTTTGTTGAGTACAAGGCATCTTCAAGCGGGTACTAACAGACCTCGCTTATGAGATGAGTGATCATCATTCGAATTCAAGGAGCCAATTCTTCTGGGCTGCCATGAGTTCTCCTTTCATCTATGTCCACATTTCGTACTTAGACAGTTCTATTAGTTATTAGTACATTAGTTGGGGTTGTATCCCTTCTTGTTTAGACTTGGTTCATTGTTAGATGTTTTGGTACATTGACTTTCAGGTTCTAAGCATTACTTACGTATTGTTAGTTTATTATTGTTAGACTTTTGTTAAAATTTATGGGAACTCTATTTATTTCCTTAGTATTTAACTTGCTTCCGTAACTTAAATGCCTTAGTTTTGGTTTAGTTGCTTGGTTTGAGTTGTAGTAGTGGTTCTCCCACCGGAGAGTTAGTGTTGGTGCCAATCATGACGGTCTGGGTCATGACAAAGTTGATATCAGAGCATAGGTTCGTTGATCTCGATGTACCAAAACAAGTCTAGTAGTGTCTTGTGGAACAGTACAGGGATGCCTTTACTTTTCTTCAAGAGGCTATAGGACTTTAGAAAATCTTTTCTCTTGTCTCCTTTCGTGCTTTGACTTGATTCCAATTGGTATCTGGCGATTCAAATTGGTATCTAACCTGCTTCACTTTTCTGTCCACGGATGGTTAACACTAGATTCAATGGCGTTAAGCCCAGAGCTCTCGTCAATGCTCCAGCTGAGGAATCTGCAGCGAGAGGTCACGGTCGACGCAGGGGTAGATGCCCTGGGAGAGTAGCGCCAGTTGGGAATGGAGCTCCTATTGAAAATGCTCTTGTGAATGAGAACCCTCATGCGTATCATGAAGAGATTGAAGAGGAGAATGTTGAGGATGTGGGACAAGAAGAAGAGGTGTGGGCTGAGACTATCGATGTTCCCCCCCATAGACCCCGTGTTAGCGTGACAGATCATGTCATTCTTGATGAGGTTGGTTGGTCCTGGAGTGTTTCCTTCTGATCAAGAAACTCAAGATCTTACTAATCCTTTTGTTGCTAGCACTACGCCCAAGGTGGGTGGGACTGGAGATAATGATGCTTTCTTCCATCCTTTGTTGGGTTCTTTTATGAGTAGTAATGAGCATGAAATGTTGACTAAGTTTTTGAAGCTTAAGTCTCCTGTGTTTCTTGGTTCTATGAATGGGGATGCTTATGAATTCATCTTAGATTGCTATGAGAGGCTTCATAAGTTGGGAATTGTCCATCAGCATGGGGTTGAGTTTGTGTCCTTTCAACTTCAAGGTGAGGCTAAACAGTGGTGGAGAGCTTACATGGAATGTAGATCTTCAACTTTACCTCCACTTACTTGGACCTAATTCCATGCTCTGTTTTTAGCAAAGTATGTGCCTAGGACTTTAGGGGATCGCAAGAAGGATGAGTACATGGCTTTGGAGCAAGGTGGTATGACTATGGCTGCTTATGAGGCCAAGTTCCATGCTTTGTCTAGATATGCTACTCAATTGGTGACGACTGAGGAAGAGAGAATCTGGTTATTTATTAGGGGACTAAATTTTGAGTTGCAAGTATTATCTGTTCTTATGAATTTTGCAGGGAGGAGCTTCAATGAGGTAACAGACTGTGTTAAGAAAGTGGAGAGGGTGAGGCGATATGGTCAAGCTAAGGCACGGGCAAAAAGGGCCAAGAACTCGGGTAAATTTCAAGGTTCTTATTCCAAATGGTCCGGAAGGCCAACGTTTACAGCCAAGCTAATTCAGTCTACTATGCCCGCCTCTGCAGGTAGTTACTCGGAAACTCCATCTCATAATTTTCAAGATAGCAAGGGAGTCGCGCCTTCGATGGGCAGCAGACTATCTTTTGATCGTACTTGTTACAACTGTGGAGAACCTGGACATATGAGGAGAGATTGTCCCCACCCACGTGTGTTTGAGTCCGCAGTAGCAGATTAGAGAAGTGGTACCCGCAGGAAATGGTAATAATGGTTGAGGGCGTCCATAAGGTGGGCGAGGATCTAATCAGCGAGGTTGTGGAGGTAGAGGAAATGGTAATGCAGGCAGAGGTAATGTGCAACCAGGCAGGGAAGTGGTTCGTCAAGATGATAGGGCTCACTGTTATGCCTTTCCGGGAAAGAATGAAGCAGAGGCGTCTGACCTTGTGATCACAAGTACAATTCTTGTCTGTTACTGGATGGCTAATGTGTTATTTGATCTGGGTTCTACTTATTCTTATGTATCTGTGCGATTTTCCTCAAAGTTTGGTATGATTTGTTATATACCTAATGCCCCTATCCATGTTTCTACCCCAGTTGGAGAGTCAGTCATAGTTACCCATGTCTATCGTACTTGTCCTATTTTGTTTATCGATTTTCAGACTTAGGCTGATTTGGTGATTTTTGATATGACTAACTTTGATATAATCTTAGGCATGACATGGTTGTCCCCCTATTACACTGCGCTTAATTGTATTACTAAGTTTGTAACTCTAGAAATTCCGAGAAGGGAAAAATTAGAGTGGGAAGGGGTGTACAAGTCTAAGTGAACTAAGATCATATCCTCCATTCGGGCTAAGAACTTGATAGGGCAGGGTTGTTTGGATTATTTGGCTCATTTTAGGCATATTGAGATTGAAGCTCCATCCATTGTGTCTATTTTTGTAGTGTCAGAATTTAGATAAGTGTTTCCTAATGACTTGCCTAGTATGCCTCCGGATAGAGATATAGATTTCTGCATTTATTTAGAGCCTGGTACGCTCCCCATTTCAATCCCTCCATATCGTATGGCTCCGGCGAAATTAAGAGAGCTTAAGGCTCAAATCCAAGAGCTTCTTGATAAGGGATTTATTCGACCTAGTGCTTCCCCATGGGGTTCCCCAATTCTGTTTGTTAAGAAAAAAGATGGTAGTATGAGAATGTGTATAGATTACCGGCAATTGAAAAGGGTCACTTTTCAAAACAAGTATCCTTTGCCTCGAATAGATGATCTTTTTGACCAATTGCAATGTGCATTAGTTTTCTCTAAGATTGATCTAAGGTCTGGTTAACATCAATTAAAAATTAGGCCTGAGGATATGCCTAAGACGACGTTTAGGACTCACTATGGGCACTATGAATTCCTAGTTATGTCATTTGGTTTGACTAATGCGTCTGCAGTGTTCATGAGTTTGATGAATAGGGTGTTTAAGCCATTTCTTGATTCATTTTTTATAGTCTTTATTCATGATATTTTGGTCTACTCGAAAAGTGAAGAAGAGCATGCCAACCATCTTCGTATTGTTTTAGGCGTTCTTGGGAAACAAAGGTTGTATGCTAAATTTTCTAAGTGTGAATTTTGGTTGACTTCGGTAGCATTTTTGGGACATGTAGTTTCAAAAGAAAGGGTAATGGTAGATCCTCAAAAGAATGAAGCGGTTAAGAATTGGGTTCGGCCTAGCTCTGTGATGGAAGTTAGGAGTTTTGTGGGGCTCGCTAGCTATTATCGTCGATTTGTGAAGAACTTTGCTTCTTTTGCCACTCACTTGATTAACTTGACCAAAAAGGAGATACCATTTGAATGGACTAAAAAATGTGAGGAGAGCTTTCAAAAGCTCATGACTCTCTTAACCATCGCACCTATTCTAGCGTTACTGGTAGAAGGTAAGGATTTTATAGTTTATTGTGATGCTTCTCATTCTGGGTTGGGCATGGTGTTAATGCAGGATAAGAATGTTATAGCCTATGTATCGCGCCAATTGAAGTTACATGAGAGAAATTATCCAACGAATGATTTGGAGTTGGCAGCGGTAGTATTTGCTCTTAAGATCTGGCGACATTACCTCTATGGTGTTAAATGTGAGGTACTTACTGATCATCGTAATTTGCAGCATGTATTCACTCAAAAGGATCTGAATTTGTGACAGCGAAGGTGGATGGAGTTACTTAAAGATTATGATGTCACCATTCAATACCATCCGGGTAAGGTTAATGTAGTAGCAGACACTTTGAGTTGAAAGGCGGTGAGTATGGGTAGTTTAGCTTGCTTGAGTGTAACCAAGCGACCTTTGGAGAAGGAAATTCAAACCTTGGAGTCAAAATTCATACAATTGGGCATCTCAGAAAGAGGTGGCGTGTTAGCCAGTATTGAAGTGAGGGCCACATTCATTGAGGAAATAAAGTCCAAACAATTTGAAGATGACAATTTGGAGGAGCTTAGGAAAAAGACTGCAAATGGTAAGGCACAAAAGACCACTCTTGATGTGAATGGTTCACGATATTCTATTCATCCGGGTATGACCAAGATGTATCGAGATTTGAAGAGAATTTATTGGTGGTCGGGCATGAAGAAGGATATGACAGAGTTTGTGGCGAAGTGTCCAAATTGTCAACAAGTGAAGTATGAACATCAAAGGCCTGCAGGTTTGCTTCAAAGAATGCCAATTTCGGAATGGAAGTGGGAAAGAATAGCCATGGATTTTGTAGTTGGTCTTCCCAAGATTTTGGGGAAGTTTGATTCAATTTGGGTAGTGGTTGATAGATTGACCAAGTCAACCCATTTTATTCCGGTAAGAATAGATTATAATGCTGAACAATTGGCTAAAGTTTATGTGAAAAAGATAGTGATGTTGCATGGGGTTCCCCTCTCTATCATATTAGACCGTGGTACTCACATCCAAGTTTTGGAGGAAATTACATGATGAATTGGGCACCCAACTCACTTTTAGTACAGCCTTCTATCCACAGACAAACAAGCAGTCAGAGAGGACTATTCAAGTATTAGAAGATATGTTGAGGGCATGTGTGATTGATTTTTGAGGGCATTGGGATAAGTTCTTACCTTTGGGTGAATTTTCTTATAATATTAGTTATCACTCCAGCATAGATATGGCACCATTTGAGGCACTCTATGGGAGGGGATGTAGATCATCCATAGGATGGTTTGAGGCTAGCGATGTGAAACCTTTGGGGGTTGATTAGTGAAGGATGCTCAAGATAAGGTGAGTAGTATTCAAGCTAAACTTTTAGCAGCCCAGAGTAGACAAAAGAAGTATGCGGATGATAAGGTAAGAGATACGACTTTTCAAACCGGTGAAAATGTTCTTCTTAAGGTATCACCCATGAAAGGGGTGATGAGATTTGGGAAGAAAGGTACGCTAAGTCCTAGGTACATTGGTCCATTTGAGATTCTTCAATGTCTGGGACAAGTAGTGTATAGATTTTCTTTACCTCCGAATTTATTGGGAGTTCATCCGGTATTTCATGTGTCCATGTTGAAGAGATATCATGGTGACGGGGATTATATCATAAAGTGGGACTCAATTGTGTTAGACAAGGACTTCCAATATGAAAATGAACCGATTGTAATTCTTGATCGTGATGTGCGTAAGTTGAGGACCAAGGAAATTAAGTCCATGAAAGTTCAATGGAAACATCGTCCAGTTGAGGAAGCTACTTGGGAAACCGAGAGAGACATGCGAGACAAGTATCCCCAATTGTTCGCCGATTCAGGAACAACTTCATTCCTTCCTTAACCTACTTTCCTAAGTTTTGTCACTTGGGGACGAGTGATGGGTAAATTAGTAACTACTGTAACGACTTGTTCCTGTCGTTATAGAAATGCCAATGGGGGAAATTTGGAGTCGGAAAACTTTTTCGTAGTATTTGGATTTTCCCAACCTAGTCCAGATTTGGACGAAATCGGATTCTTTAAGGTGTAGGGAAATCTAGCAACAACCGGCTGAGTTAATTATGATTTTGATTACATGAGTAGTTAGATAACTCGTTAAAGAACTCGTACGACTTTACGGAATTCAATTTGGGCGAGTAGAACTCCCGAAATCGATCTTAGCATAAAGGGTATTTTTTTATCATCGTTGGTTAGAGGTATGTTGTGAAATGGGGGTCTTGGAATTGTTTAAATAGCTCACTAGTTCTGTACAAGCCGCTTTAGCGGGATTGATGTCGCTCTAGCAGGGCCGCTGCAGCGTGGTGAGGGCCCCTATGGCGGGTTCGACGCGACTTAAAGTGGTAAATAAACCCTTAAACGACCTTATTTGGCACTTTTCAATTTTTATAACTATGGAACGAACCCCAGGCAACTCCTACTCATTTTTCACCATTCTTGCAGCTAAATGTAAGCTTTTCACTCCCCTAATCCATTTTTCGATCCGTAGAACGTAATAGAATGGGTGAAGAATATTGATGGGGGAGGGTTTTGTTATATATTCTCGGGTGGAAACAACCCTAATTTGGATAATTGGGATCATGGGTTTGTTCTAGGGTTCATAGAACTATTAGTAATTTGGGTAATTAGGGATTGTTTATTTATTCCCATATTATATTGATTGTTTGTAGACCAAGAACAAGAACAACAAATCCGGAAAGGGAAGGATCAAATTTCTTAGAGTTTCAAGCTTGTTTCGAGGTAGGTGATGGTTGTGATTCTATGATTGTGTGATGTATGTTTGTTCTTGCTTCATTATAGTACATGTATGTATATGAATGTTGCATTATTGATCACACTTGTTGTAAATGAGATAGATGAATGATGGTTACCATGCAATCATGACTTAATTGTATGATCTTGAGGATATACTTGTGATTGTGGTGTGTTGAATGGATCGGTTGCCACGTTCCGGCATAACTAACTTGGATCGGTTGCCACATTCAGACATAATTATGGGATTGGTTGCCACGTTCCGGCATAATCATTGTATCGGGTACCATGTTCTGGTATGCTAACTGTTTGGGTTTGGGTTCCATGATAGGACCAATGACTTGTCATAATTGTACATCTTGACAAAATGTAAAGTTGTTCATTGTTCGTATATGTTGATGATATTGTATATTTTGATATGTGCATGTGATTATATTGTTGTATTGACTAATGTATGTTGCACTTAGTGGGATAGCCGCGTGATCCTACCAGTACACTGTGATTGTGTACGGATACTGCACTTGCTCTTATTTTTGTTGAGTACAGGGAATCTTTAAACGTCTACTGACAGACCTCGCTTAGGAGATTAGTGATCGTCGTTCGAATTCAAGGGTGTGCACATTCTTCCGGGCTGCCATGAGTTCTCTTTTCGTCTATGTCCACATTTCGGACTTAGACTGTTCTAGTAGTTCTTAATACATTAGTTGGGGTTGTATCCCTTCTTGTTTAGACTAGGTACATTGTTAGATGTTTTGGTACATTGACTTTCATGTTCTAGGCATTACTTCCACATTGTTAGTTTATTATTGGTAGACTTTTGTTAGAGTTTATGGGAACTCTATTTCTTAGTATTTAACTTGCTTCCGTAGCTTAAATGCCTTAGTTTTGGATTAGTTGCTTGGTTTGAGTTGTAGTAGTGGTTCTCCCACCGGAGAGTTAGTGTGGGTGCCAATCACAACGGTCTGGGTTGTGGATCCACTAGTCTATGCTAAAAAGTACTAAGGAATCATCTAAAAAGTATGATTCTTTTTACCCATGATGGCTACATGGTTTATGAAGACTTGAGTTGTTATGAACTCGCGCCCCCATATCCGTGTTCAATACTACTCCTAAAATATAATCAGCTCATATGTTTTAAAAACAAAACTCTTTAAGTGATTTGAGATAATTACTCAAAAACTAGCTCAAAGGCTCTCTTGGATATCGATGTTTCCTTTCTTGTTCAAATGTGAAAACATTTTAACTCTTGGAATACTTAGTTCCCGTCTAATATTTGAGGAAATGAACTTTACTCTTACTCTTTACCCAACTCAACACTTAAGTCTTAAAACAAAGTTAAAACGTTTGTAAAAGACTTCTTAAAATATGGTTCATGTCGAATTATGGTCGCGAATGACGTAATACAAGGCTTTCAATAACCATAGATAGAACTCAATACTTGGAACTCCAAAATTTCAATGATACTACTCATTTCAAGAATGCTCAATTCAGAGGGTTCAAGTAGAATTATGAGCATGAACTACTCAACTCAAGGACATTCATGGGTAACATGTAGTAGCCCCATGATTTGGAATAAAATTCCAAAACTATTAGGAACTCAATACTCAAGACTTAGAAGTGGAAGATACTACTCCTTTCAAAGTTACTAATTTATGGGCATGAACGACTCGAATCGAGGGTCTACATAACAATATGGAACTCATGTATATGACTCTTCTCATTGCCATACTTACTTCCTCAAAACTCAGTTTAAATCAATGATGGATCTCAAAGGATTCAGAATTGAACTCAAAGGCCTTCTTGAACTCTACTCTTAACTCTCTATTGAATGTGAATTATGAAATCAAGATTTTTGGTTCATGATATGGAGGATCTCATGATGACAAGGTAGACTCATGAATACATTCTCTTTATCCTCATACTCACTTGCTTGACTCTTGAAACAAGTTACTAGAATTTGTAGAAGGTTCCTCAAAAGGACTCAAATGAACTTTCTTAGAAAGTTCAAAAGAATTCACAAACTTAACTCTTAACTCTACCTTGAATTTGAATTATGAATTCAAGGTTATGATCATGTTATTATTGATTTCTAGGTGTTTAGAAGTAGCTCAGAGTAGTTAGAATCAAAAAGGAGAGAAGGTACCCTTCGAAAGGACTCAAACGGAGCAACCGATTGCAAACTGGATGGGCCAGGCGACCCTGGAGCTCTGAGTGGCGCGGCGCGCCAGCCCCTAAACATTAGAACCTTATTTGGGGCACACTGGCTAGCGCGACACGCCAGGCCCAAATCCAGAAAACTCGACGAATTGTTTTTCTCGTTTTCTCACCCTATCTCACCTAAAATCGAACGGTTTATTCCCCAATCACTTGGATTCAATTACTTAACATAAGTACACTCTAATCTACTCAATACAGACCTTAAAACACTCACTTTATTCTCAAGAAATCATCAAAACCCCAACAAAACAAGATTTAGAATGAACTTCAAGAACACATATCAAGAACTCATCAGGAACTCTAATCTTTCAACTTTAAGAATGAAATTGCACTGAAAATAACATTATTGGCATGTGGGTGAACGAACCCAACACTATGGAATCTTACATACCTCTTAGGGATTAAACCCATGGTGAAAATCGGCAACAATACGCAAAAATCTCGACGAACGCTTGATCCTCTCCTCTTTTCTCCTCTTTTCTCTTCTTTTCTCTTCTTGAACTCTCAACTAAGACCCTAGGCGTATATTAGGATTATAAAACTGAACCTAATAGGATTAGACCCTTAAAACATTATTAAAAATGAATTAAATCTGATTGGGTAAGGAAAAGACAAAAATATCACTTCTTACTATTTTCGGGTAACTTTCCTTAACTGGACAGCCTGACTTCAAAAGGGCATATCTCACTCATCCAAACTCGAAACTTAGAAAACTCGGCGGCGTTGGAAAGATATTTCAAAGACCGTTTATTGGGGACCTTGTATCCCACCTAAATCATCATGTACTGAATGTTATGATCATTTGAAGTTGACCAAAAACTTAAAGGAACTTAGGAATGACTTGAATGAACTCTCTTTAGTTCTTCTTGGAGCTCAAGGTTCTGCATCTAGTGACCTTAACACTCAAGAAATTTTAATTTACTCGGTAAAATCCTAATCAGAACGAAGGATGGTTCGAGTCTCAGTTCAATTTTTTTTTTTGGGGTGTTACAATATCTCCCCCTTGGGATCATTCGTCCTTGAATGACGGCTGGACTGGGTATGGAATGGGGTTACTCGTACTAAGGTTTAACTCTAATGGTATGCTCAATGGTGATTTAGAGGATGAGATCTATATGATTCAACCTGATGGGTTTGTGGTTCCAGGACTAAAGGATAAAATATGAAAATTTGAGGAAGTCCTTGTATGGTCTAAAATAGGCACCTAAGCAGTGGTATGAAAATTTAATGTCACATTAGTGGATAATGACTTTATTGTAAATTCATCTGATACATGTGTTTATTCTATAACGATAGGTTCAGATTATGTGATTATATGTTTATATGTAGATTACATGTTAATATTTGGCCCTAATTTGAATGTCATTAATGAGACTAAGAACTCTTTGTGTTCTAAGTTTGAAATGAAAGATCTTGTTGAAGTAGATGTGATTTTGGGAGTTAAAATCAAAAGAATTTCTAATGGTTTCTCTCTGTGTCAATCTCATTACATTGAAAAGATGTTGAAAAAATTTCATTGTTTTGATGTATTTCCAGTGAGAACTCCTTATGATCCTAGCATATAGTTGAGAAAGATTAAAGAATCTAGTGTTTCTCAAACTGAATATGCTAAAAATAATTAGGAGTGTAATATTTCTCATTAACTATACTTGGCCTAATATAGCTTATGTTGTTAGTAGATTGAGTACATATATTCATAATCTCAGGAGTGAACACTGGAGTGCTCTTCATCGGTTGCTAAGGTATTTGAGAGGTACTATGAATTGGTGTTTGCATTTTAGTAATTTTCCTGCTGTTTTGGAAGGGTTTTGTAATTCAAATTAGGTAACTGATAATGATGAAGTTAGGTCCACTAGTGGCTATGTGTTACTTTGGGTGTATGTGCTATTTAGTGGAAGTCCTCCAAACAGACTTGTATATCACGTTCCACCATGAAATATGAATTCATTGCTCTCGAGTTAGCGTGGCAAGAAGCTGAGTGGCTAAGAAATATTTTGGCAAATATTCCATTATGGGGAAGGCAAGCTTCACTAGTCTCTTTTTATTGTGACTCATAAGAAGCAATAGGGACTGCCAAAAATAGCGTGTACAATGGAAAAAAGAGACATATTCACATCAAACATGGTGCAATTAAACAATTATTGAAATTTGCTGTTATTTCCTTGGAATATGTAAGATCTAAAAGAAATTTGGTGGATCCTATGACCAAGGGCTTGACAAGGAAAATAATCCTTGAAATGTTGAAGGGGATGGAGTTAAAGCCCATTGGTTGAGGTAGTGTGGTGGACCCTTTAGGCCTCAATATACACTACATTTTTTATCCCTATGGCGTGAGGTAATTTTTTATAAGGTTGAACTTATTTTGCTCTTAATGATTCTATAACCTAAAGGTGGTCTATTTGAGATACCCTTGATGGAATCACTTACGTGAGTGTAAAGGTGTTGTCGCCATTTTTGAAAGACTTGGCTCGTCTTTCTAGAGCACTCATAAGACCCAAGGTGTGTGTGCATGACCATAAAAACACATTGTTAGTATCGGGGAGTTTGCATAAAATCAAGGATATGGTATGTGTTGTGGGAGTCTCAACTTATGTCCATTTGGTTCAAAATTTCTTCACTTTATGGATATGTGTTGTTGCCTCATTTCACTATGTGTCAGTTCAAATTGAAAGATATTGATACTTAAGTACACGTTCCTTTCTTTTCCCCAGAAATTATTCTTATTCTTTATCTTTGCATTAGTGGGGAATTGTGGATATTATTCCTTTTTATTTAATGCAAAGCATACGTTACATCTTTTAACTCTTCATAATTAATCTATGTGAACATTGCTAAGTCGTTAGTATATGTGAAATTGGAGACTTACTTCCACATTAATGGCTCACATTTATTTCAAGTATCAGTTTCTTAACTTCGTAAGAAAATATAGGAAGTATTCAAAAGACTTGAAGTTACTTTATTATATGAAAAATGAATTATTAAAGTAAGAGTAATGTTTCATTACATTAATTATATGTTAGTTTCTTACATTCTTTAGATGGATGTAAACGTAAATGATTTTCCTAGTTAAGGGGTATCATTTGGGAGCTAAATACACATATCATTTACTCTCTCTTTCACCAATTCCTTTATTGGCTTAAATAATCTTTATTCCTATTGTGGATTTCTAGGCAATTGTTTTTGTGCTATTCCAAACTTTCAGCCACGAGTGTACACGTTTGAGAGTAATTGTGGAACCTTGGAGAGCGACCAACTATAATGATTTGCACCGAAGTCGGTCCAAAATCGCTTTCAAGGGAATGGCTTGCCACGACACAGTGTTTCTGATAAGTTATTTACTACTTTATAATTCTAGTCCAATATCAATATTGTAGTATTTTTTTCCAACACCTTTCATTTACAATTACTTTGTGTAACCTTTTCTTGATTTTCACTACCAACTTTCTCTAAAACACTTTGATACTAAACATGGGGTCTGTGCAATTCTCATTTATGCTCTTTATTTGTTTCTGTATGCTTTGTTTTTCTATATCCATACCTCATCCTTGCCACAAAGATCAAAGCTCCGGTCCTCTAAATTTAAGAAAATGCTTACTGTAGATCCCTCATTAGTTTGGTGTAGCTACTCTTATCCGAAATCAAGTTCGTGGAACATGAAAAAAGATTCCTGCTCATGAGATAAGATGACTGGCCATATCATTGAACAAAAAAGTTGCAGCAATCTTGTAATAGCAGCCTCTTCCGACTCTCTCATCTCCAAAGTCTTAACCTTTCTTATAATCACTTCTGTAATTGTCACATATCCCCTAAATTCAGCAGGTTTCCAAGCTTGACGCTTCTTGATCTTTCTGACTCAAATTTCTTATGTCATATTCCTTATGAAATTTCCCATTTTTCCAAGTTGCAGTCCCTTTCTCTCTCATATAATTTTCTCAGATTCTCAGCTCATAATTTGAAGATGCTTCTTCAAAATATGACTCAATTAAGAGAGCTTGATCTTACTTCCATAAACATCTCTTCCACCGTTCCTCCAAATTTTTCTTCTCATTTAACAACTCTGAGGATGGGAAATCCATGATTGTAATAGCTGAGAGTATTTTTCACCTGCCCAACCTGGAATCACTTGACTTACAAAACAATGATCAACTTAGTGCATCTCATCTCTCATATGGTTGGTTCTCAGTTTTGTGAATTTTTCTGATAATTTGCCTGAGTCTATTGGCTACCTAACTTCACTCCATATTTTGTATTTTCAAAATTGCAACCTTAGATGGCCTATTCATGAATCTCTTTTGAATATCACTCGCGTACAATATTTGGACCTTCAATATTGGTGTTAATCTGTATTACTAAGATACTTAGAACAATAGCCTTGCAGAACTTCGTAAGGAACAAAAAAGTTTAACATATTTTCAAAACTAGAAAGTTTAAACCAATAAATAAAATATAATTTGCAACAAAACAGAAACAATATTGAAAATTGAGCCTACTAAATACACAGTGTGTCCTTAAAGAAATTATTCCCCTCAAGTACCTGAGGTTAATGGAATATATCCTCCTAGATAGAACGATCTTACTCACCGGTGTATTGGTATCGAAAACTACGGTGTCAGCAAACCACTCAACGGTACTAAAGTACATTAGAATTTGTTCGTGGAGAAGAATAAGAAGTTCTAAAGTTCAAAAAATTCGTTGTTGATAGATCAGAGGAAACCCCTATATTCATAGACAACAAAGGATAGTGTGAACATGTACTTATTGTGCCTTATCGGAAAGGTCACAACCCTTTGGAAAAGTGAAAATCATAACCTTTCATAAAAGTCACAACTCTTAGGAAAAGTCACAACTCTTCGTAAAAGTCACAACTTTTCATAAAAGTCACAACTTTTCATAAAAGTCACAACTTTTCATAAAAGTCACAACTCTTCGAGAAAGTCACAACTCTTCATTTTCTATTCACATCTTTTAAAATCCAACGATCCCCAGTATGAATGAGGAATGACACTAAGACAAAGAAAAAGACAAGTGTGTACTTTACATGCAAGATTATTTGCATCTAGATAAGTAGGTTTCCCTTTGAACTTTCTGTAGTTAACATATTTCGGATATACTCGGTCAATCAGTAGATTTGATATCTTTGAACCATAGAGCTGTGGTGTATACCTAGACAACTAAATGTCACACAATCAATCCTTTACAATCTATGGTTCTCACGGTTGTGTTCATTTCAACACTTCCTGGTTTCATGATTTTATATTGAATGGAATTTTACAATCATCATCTTTGAAGATGCTTACACTTCACACTCACATATGTGATTCCTAATCCTGTCATCGTGTAGATACACTATCTAGTAAAATCTGCCAAACATAGAAATCATTAAAAAACTCTAAGCTTTATTAACTCATTAAACTGTCTTAATGTTTTATCTTTTTTCGTGAACATTGTCTTCACCACGAGAATGGATTGAGTTATTTAACAATGTCAAACTATCAATCACAACTTTGTTTGATCTCCTTGAACCTAGCTCTTGGGATCTCCAGTTTTCTAGGTATAGTCACCCCTATGATGACTTTTCCTAAGCCTTAAATCCATTCCCTTGGATGATTTACAACCCCCTCTTTACTTAGGATTTTTGTAAGTGGATCCGATGCATTCCCTTTGACTTCACATAGTTAATTGTGATAATTCTACTAGTGAGTAGTTCCTTAACGATATTATGTCTACTTCTTATATGATGAGACTTTCCATAATTTATAATGCTCCATTTCCTACCTATTTCATCTTGACTGTTACAGTGTGTACATAATGGTGCCAAAAGGTTTGGGCCAAAAAAGAATATCTTTCAAGAAATTTCGGAGCCATTCAGCTTTTTCACTAGTCTTATCTTGAGCGTTAAAATGAAATTCCATTGTAGAGCAAGTGATACATGTCTATTTGTAAGATTTTCAGGAGACTGCTCCTTCACCAAGAGTAAATACATACCCACTCATGGATTTTACTTTATTTGACTTGGTGATTCAATTTGCATAACTATATCCTTTCAACACTGCTAGATATTTATTATAATGCAAATCATAGTTTTGAGTTTGTTTTAAATACCCCAAAACACTTTTCATTGTCATCTAATGAGTTTGATTGATATTACTCATGAACCGACTTAATTTACTAACAAAACATGTTATATCTGATCGCATACAATTCAGGATATACATCATACTTCCAAATACTCTAGAATAATCCAATTGTGAGTCACTTTCACCTTCATTCTTTTGATATATTAGTGTCTTGGTAGTATTGAAATCCAAATACTTGAATTTGCCAAGTACCTTTTCAATATAATGAGACTGTGACAATGCTAAACCTCATGTAGTTGTAAGAATTCTTATACCCAAGATCACATCAGCAACTCCAAGGTCTTTCATATCAAAGTTGTTTTCTAGCATACACTTAATAACAATTATGTTAGAAGTGTCTCTAGTGGCGATCAACATGTATCAACATAAAAATAAACAATGACCTTGTGATTTGAAGTGTCTTTTGTATAAACACATTTATAACATTCCGTATTCTTAGATATATTTGCCAGCATAATTAGGTCAAACTTTGCATGTCATTGTTTGGGTGCTTGTTTTGGTCCATAATTTAACTTAACAATAAAATGTCAGTCCACCTCTACGTGCTTAATTCTTTCATGATACACTAGATTTGAGGTGATATGATGGAAAACTTGATTATCACACCAAAGTTTCGCGGCTTTGGGATACTTCAACCTAACTTCACTTAAGAGATATCTCACATCTGGATTGTTCGAGATATAACTTTTTGTTTCTTACTTCTCCATGAAACCTAATTTCCACCCACTAAGACACAATAGCCAGTAGCAGACCTTTTATCAATCTTGGATCCTTCCCAATCGGCGACTGCAAAACACTCAATGCGAGTATGTCCATTATTGCAATATACTATGACAAGTCCAAGGGCGCCTTTCAAGTAACATAATATTTTCTCCAAAGCTGCCCAATATTTGACATCCTTGCTTGTATTGTCCAAATACTCTATGTGAGTGATGTTCAAAAGAGATTCTGGAATAGTCCCTCTAAGGATACAATTTTGAAGATACAAAACATGCAGTGAAGTTAGATAGCCAATAGACTTAGGAAAATTATCAGAAAAATTCACACCACTGAGATATTACTCTATGAGAGATGCATTATTTTTCCATTTGGTCTTTGGAAACTAACCATTGAGCTGATCATTGTTTTGTATATCAAGTGTTTCTAGGTTGGGAAGGTGAAAGATACTCTCAGGTATTATCCCATACAATCCTGCAAATTCCAGCCTTAAAGTTGTGAAATGAGATTTGTTTTGAGGAATAGTGAAAGAGATATTCACATATCTACGATCAAGCTCTCTTAATTGGGTCAAGTTTTGAAGGAGTGATTTAAAATCATGTGTTATGAGTCTTAGCTTCTTTAAGTGTGTAAAGATATTGCACATGAGCCTAACTCAACCCCAAAAGCTAGCTCATTAGGGGAGGATTGCCCAAGTCCATATAAGGAGGCCACCAGTCCACTCCCTAACCAATGTGGGACTTTTTCCCACTCTAACACCCCCCTTCACGCCCAAACCCGACTGGAGCGTGGACTGTGAGCCCAAATGGGGATGTACCCGGCTTAAATACCATGTAAAGATATGACACTTGAGACTAACTCAACCCCAAAAGCTAGTTTAAGAGGGGTAGATTTTCCAAGTCAATATAAGGAGACCACCTGTTCACTACCCAACCAATGTAGGACATTTACCTACTCTAACAAAGTGAAGATACTTCTTAATCTATAAAAATGGGTCCTGAGATTCTAGTGCACTATTTAAGAATCATGAAAGGAAGTGTAGTTGTACATAAATCCATTTCACTTTCATTTCTGAGTTACTGGTTCTGAACCCGTTTACCAGTAACCCAAAAATGAAAGTCAAATGGATTTATATATGACTACACTTCCTTTCATGATTCTTAAATAGTGCACTACAACCCCAGAACCCATTGTAATAGACTAACAAGTATCTTCACTTTGTTAGAGTAGGTCAAAGTCCCATATTGGTTGGGGAGTGGACTGGTGGTCTCCTCATATTGATTTGGGAAATCCTCCCCTCATGAACTAGCTTTTGAGGTTGAATTAGGCCAAGGTGTCATATTTTTACATGGTGTTACAACAAGGTCCATCCCCGTTTGGGCTCACGGTCCACGCTCCAGTCAGGCCTGGGAGTGAATAAGGGGGGTGTTAAAGTGGGTAAAAGTTCTACATTGGTTGGAGAGTGGACTGGTGGTCTCCTTATATGGACTTGGGAAATCTTCCCCTCATGAGCTAACTTTTGGGTATTGAGTTAGTCCCAGGGGCCATATCTTTACACACCTAAAGAAGATAAGACTCACAACACATGATTTCAAATCGCTCCTTCAAAATTTGACCCAATTAAGAGAGTTAGTCTTTAATATGTGAATATCTCTTTCACCACTCCTCGGCAATTTTATTCTCAATTTACAACTCTAAGGATGAAATTTACAGGATTGTATGCATGGGATAATACCTGAGAGTTTTTATTTTTGTGAAAAGATAGAGTTTATTTTTTGGAATATCATAGATTTTTCTAGTATAGTTTATAGAATTTTTCTAGTGTAGTATCTAGAATAATTTATTGAAAGAAATATCTAGATAGTCTAGAGTATAAGATAGAGTTCACTAGAATTTTTTGTCTAGATGTATCTAGAAGAGTTTCTAGAACCATCCATGAAAAAAGTATAAATATGGTTGGTCTTGTACATTTATAAACAACCCAAGAACAACCTAAATCAAAGATTCTTCTTTCATAATCAAGTTCTCCTATCATAAATAATCTTTCTCCCTACTAGGTTCCTCTTCTTTAGTTGAATCTTCCCATCTTAGTTATTGATCTTGGGCTAGCAGGAGGCTTTTCGAATTCTGCTTTTCTTCTGCTATTCTCTACATGGTATCAGATCCATAACCATATGTTGGCTTCTAGGTGTTATTTCAAGATCGGGCTATTGGTAGATTCATTTAGTTTATGTAGCTGGATTTAAGCAGTCACGTTAATGGACAGGGGATGTGATGAGTCCACGATTTGGACTCATTTAGGGCTTTATTTTAATAGATTTAGTGTCCTCGAATACATATTTTTCTCAATAACTGATGTAAATCCTTGCATTTCAGGTATTTGGACTTAGGGACAAAGCATGGACACTAATGAGCAAAAAGGAACAAGGCAGCTGAAAGAACGAAGAAAAGAAGGCCTGAGAATCACCTAAACCATTGGGCGAGTCGCCGAATGGACTTGGTCTCACCTAATGTTCCAGTGTGCCAAGCCCTGAAGGAGAAAATCAAGTCGGCGATAGAAAGGAGCAGTCGGTGAATCGCCGAACAGTTTCGTGATGTAGTGCCTTATCACCCAAAGTTACAGGACCTCAAGGATGCTAAAGGCAAAAGCAAAAAGATGATACAAATGACCAAAGGACGGATCGCTAAGTAGATCGGCGATCCCAACTAACTGCGCCAATTGAACCTTCGCAGCACACTTTTTGACACCTATAAATACTTATTTAAAATTTTAGCCTAGTATCAAATTTTGTAGGGTATCATATTATTATTCAGTTTTTGAAGTTTAGAACCTAGAACTGAGTTTGAGAGACATTTTTCCTTAGCTTTGAAGATTTCCATTTCAAAACAATTAGAAGTGGGTATTGAAGATTCGTCATCTTAGACATTTGTAAAGACAATATTAATCGTACCCAGTTGATGGGAACACATTTCAGTATCGATTTCTATCTTTTTACTATGTCTTGCTAAAACTACAATTCTTGGGGTGTGATTATGTGATTATGGGTTTAATTAATTGTTGGGTATTGCTAATTGATAGTCTATTTGCTATTTAAAAGTGATTTTGTTCAGTAATTGTGGTTGAATTTAATGGGTTGTAGTTGCAAATACAATCCTAACTTTGTGTTTTTGGCTTGCGAGAGAGAGAGAGGTTTTAAAACCAAAATTTCTGAATCGATGGTCTGTGGGTATTAGGTTGGCATGGGTTCAGCTCGAGAGAGTGAACCCTAAAACCTTTTCCACATATTTAGCGAGAGAGAGTGAATGGACTAAAGCGAAGGCTATGCTTCATTGCCGCTTATTGGTGTTCGAGAGAAACCAATTCAATTCGGGGTAAATTGTTCAAGAGAAAGTTTACCCTCACTAAAGTCTAGCTTATTCACTGATTTGCAGCGGTTTACTATTAATTGCAATTTACCCGATTGTTTACCATATCCCATAATCCTATCACATCCCAAGAATCCCGTCTCCGTATTCGTATTTCCATATTATTTGTTGTTTTTAGTTGCTAGTTGACTACAAAACCCCCTTTTGATATTTGGCACTTGTGTCAACCTTTAATGTATCATGTTTTTCTTCGTAAATGTTTTTAGCTATAATTGACTTGAGCATATTTATGCTTTTCTATTGATTCTTGAGTACGAACCATTTCCTTGAGACTCGACCCCAACTCACTAACTGGGTTATATTACTACTCACGGTCGTTGGCACTTGAACTGGAAGTAGTGTCCTGATACGTGAAATCAAAATGGCGCCGTTGCCGGGGAGTGGTGTTACTTGAAATTTTTTAGTTAAGTTAAATTTTGTTCTTGTTAGTTATAGTGAAACTTATTTAATTTTTAGTTTTGTTTTGCTTGTTTGTGTTGAAACAGGAAAAATGAGTGCGAAGGGTGAAAAAATGGACCACTCTCTTTTGCGATATTTGAATCTTAGGGATAACCTCCTAACATTCAAGCAGTTGGGGGATGAGACTATCCATGAGATATGGTCGAGATTTAAGGTATTACTATAGCTACTGTCCATCTCATGGAATGCCAGATAGATTGCTACTGAAATGCTTCTATAGAGGTCTTGGTCTCGAAAATAGGAGTGTTATTGATAAACTTTTTGCAGGTTGTTTAATACAACAACCCTATGAAGTTGTAGCCCAACTCCTTGATGGCATGATTAAAGCCAACAAGGAAACAGAGAAAGACCAAGAATAGGCCACATTGTTGACTCAACTGGATGTTCTGTCCAAGAAGGTCATGGAGTTGGAAGAAAGGTACAAAAGAAAGGACAAATACCTTTCCCCTCACGAGTGTCAAAAGATGAAGCAGCAAGAGGGTGGACAAAATGAAGAGGTCCTATCACTTATTCTACACAAAATCGATGAACAAGATAGAGTGTTGAATGAGATATAAGATAATGTTTTAATGCTTAATCAGACGACAACCTCCCATTCCATGATCATTCAGCTACAAGACGCCCAGATAAACCAAATGTTGTCGTGTCTCTACCTACAACATAAAGAGGGGTCGCCTAGTGATACTATGGCCGACCCCAAAAATGAGTTTTGAGATTGGACTTGCGTCGTGTCACGACGTTAACTAAGGCGCTGCTTGGGAGGCAACTCAAGACCCCTTATCGCTCTATTTTTGCTTTAAGAAATAATGGTGTGTTGTTTGTGTAGGTCGAAGTGGGAAAGTTGTTGAAAAGTGCAGGTTGGTGAGCAAAAGCTCCAGTCGGCGCATCACCGAAGAGGTTGGCGACCCCGACCCAAACCTCCGTTGGACTCAAGAATTTTTTACACTAGAGACTGTAAAACTCGGCAATGTCAGGAAATTATTGGCGAATCGCCGACCAGGTCGGCGAACTTGATCTAGTCCGCCATTTGGACCCCCAGTTTAACTAGAGATCCTGTAAAACTAGGTGAGGTAAGTATACACTCGTCGACTCGCCGAGTGGATTAGCAACCACGACTAATGTCGCCGACTAGGCGAGAACTGGACGGTTTTAAGGCCAAAGGTTCAAAAGTTTCAAATTCTTTCACTTTCCCTCACTTTCTAATCTTCACAATTTCACACCCATTTAGTATTTTCTATATTTATTGCTTTATTACTGTATTTGAGTTGTTGATTGGTGCTCGAATTTTGATTACTTTGCCGCCTAGCATTTCAATCTTGTTTTAATTGGCATAAAAGGTCGATTTTCCGAACCTCGAGTTTATTTTTATCGAATTTGTACTCATTTGCAATGATATTATCATATTGTCGTGTGCTTGGCCTCTCTGATAGGATTAGAATGACTAAATGCCTATTTTAAGTTGATAATCATGTCCGTAATGATTTGAATGTTGAAATCTCGTATTCTTGTGCGGTGAAATGATTTAACTTTTGTGGGGTTGTGCTTGCATGTTGATTAGTTTGGTTGGGTGAAGTCTGAGTAGCCCGTATTTGTGCTAAAAGACGTAATTTTCCCAATGATAGAACGGATGATATCATTCTTAAGGGCAAAAGTCGTCAATTGGCAAAATTTGGCAAAACCGGGAGAAGTCTGAATATCCTGGGGTAATGGGTGTTATCGGTTTTGCTTTAATTTGAGAAGTGCATGTTTTGATTTTGCTTTCGGGGATTGTGGGGTTGAATTCGAGAAGTTGAGTTGAAAGTAGGCACGTTGGGTCATTTGGCGAGCTGGGTCGAGCTCACCAAACCACTCGGCGTTCCGCCGAAGTTTCCCATCTCGCCTTTAATTACTTGCTAAATGTGTTATTGGGCTCTATAACTTTCGGCGAGAAGCCTGAGGTCGCCAAAGGCACTCACCGACTTGCTGAAAAACTTCTTGATTGCCTTTTGTTTGCACCCCTGTCCCCTTTTTGCATTGTATCTTTCGGCGGGTTCACCGTTACTCGCCAAAAGGCCTTTCCCATCGCTGACTTGCCACATATTTAAAGCCAATCCTTTTGGTGAGCTCGATCTAGCTCGCCAAAGTGATTCGGTGACTCTCCGACTGGTTTGGCGAGTCTTTCTACAACTTTTTTTCTGAGAATTTAATTGATTTGGTTCTAACTTCTGCCCGATGTTTTTGCAGTCATGGCTAGATCTAAAAGCTGCAGGAAGAAACATGCCACCCCGAAGGAAAGCAAAAGGGATTGCACTCAATGAGGATGCAGCTGCATCCTAGGGAAAGTACTCAAGATGTGAAGGGAAATGTGATAGTAAATTGTAAGTATGAATACTAAGAGGTGAGGATTGACTATTTGTCATTAATTTTTAGTGGGATAATGATTATTAACTTTGCATCTATTAGTTGTAAGTTAGTATAGTAGGTGGGCAATCATACTGTTATTCGGGTTTACTCATAAATATTAAGCTTGAATTTAAGATGAGTGTCATGATCAAAAGAATGGCAACATGAGGGTGATATGTTAGTCTTGAGATTTGATCTAGAAGACTTGACATAAAGTAGGTGAGGAATTGAGGTGATTAGCTGTAATAGATATGAGTGGTACAAGTGAGAGACCCTAACGTTTAGATAAGAGAAGTGAGGTGTGGCTAAGTCACAAGAGTAACAAGAGCATTAAGAGGTGTGTTGAGATGGTATGTTACCAGATGAGGTTCCAGTTAAGTTATAATTTTCCATGTGTGCCTAGATAGCATAATTGAGTTGTCAATATGGAATAGGTCCATAACCTTTAAGTGTCAGCTTTAGACCTAAAGGGGAGATGATAAGATGACAAATCAAGTCCAAGTGTTGAGAATTTCTTAAGGAGCTGGTTTGTAGGAGTCCATGGAGTTGTTACAGCACTAAGCTTAAATGTGGTGGTAAAGAGTAATTGTCTTGGGATGAGATTCCCTATAAAGAGAGGTATAAAACCGAACCTAAGGATTTGGGTTAAGCTTGAATATAGTAGGAGAATACCATTAGACTCAGACCTTAGTAAGAGTAACCCCGTTTCATACCTAGTCCAGCCGTCATTCGAGGACGAATGATCCCAATGGGGATATATTGTAACACCCCAGAAATTTTTTCGAACTGAGACTCGAATCATCCTTCATTGTGAGTAGGATTTTACCGAGGAAATTAAATTTTCTTGAGTGTTAAGGTCATAAGACATAGCACCTTGAGTTCCAAGAAGAACTAAAGAGAGTTCATTAGAGTCATTCCCAAGTTCCTTTAAGTTTTTGGTCAACTTCAAATGATCATAACTTTCAGTACAAGATGAGTTAGGTGGGATACAAGGTACCCAATAAAAGGTCTTTGAATTATCTTTCCAACACCACTAAGTTTGCTAATTTTTGAGTTCGGATGAGTAAGATTTCCCTTTTGAAGTCAGGCTGTCCAATTAAGTAAAGTTACCCGAAAATAGTAAGGGGTATTTTGGTCTTTTTTCCTTACCCAATCAGATTTAATTCATTTTTAGTAATGTTTTAAGGGTCTAATCCTATTAGGTTCAGTTTTATAATCATAATATATGCCTAAGGTATTAGTTGAGAGTTCAAGAAGAGAAAAGAAGAGAAAAAAGGAGAGGATCAAGTGTTCGTCGAGATTCTTGCATATTGTTTTGGATTTTCGCCATGTGTTTATTCCCTAAGAGGTATGTAAGCTTCCATAGTATTGGTTTTTTCACCCACACGCCAATCATGTTATTTTCAATGCAATTTCATTCTTAAAGTTGATAGATTAGAGTTCTTGATGAGTTCTTGATAGGTGTTCTTGAAGTTCATTCTAAATCTTGTTTTGTTGGGTTTTTGATGAATTCTTGAGATTAAAGTGAGTGTTTTAAGGGCTGTATTGAGTAGATTAGAGTTTACTTATGTTAAGTAATTAAATCCAAGTTATTGGGGAAGAAACCGTTCGATTCTAGGCGAGATAGGGTGAGAAAACGAGGAAAAAAATTCGTCGAGTTTTCTGGCTTGGGGCCTGGCGTGTTGCACCAGCCAGTGCTCCCCAAATAAGGTTCTGAAGTTTAGGGGCTCGCGCCCTGAACCACTCGGAGTGCCAGGGTCGCCTGCCCTATCTAGTTTGCAATCGGTTGCTCCGTTTGAGTCCTTTCGAAGGGTACCTTCACTCCTTTTCGATTCTAACTATTCTAAGCTACTTCTAAACACCTAGAAATCATTCATAACATGGTAATAACCTTGAATTCATAATTCATAATTCAAATTCAAGGTAGAGTTAAAAGTTAAGTTTGAGAATTCTTCCAAACATTCTAAGAAAGCCAATTTGAGTCCTTTTGAGGAACCTTCTACAACTTCTAGTAACTTGTTTCAAGACTCGAGCAAGTGAGTATGACGATGAAGAGAATGTATTCATGAGTCTACCTTGTCATCATGAGATCCTCCATATCATGAACCAAAACTCTTGAATTCATAATTCACATTCAAAAGAGAGTTAAGAGTAGAGTTCAAGAAAGCCTTTGAGTTCAATTGTGAATCCTTTGAGATCTATCATTGATTTAAACTGAGTTTTGAGGAAGTAAGTATGACAATGAGAATAGTCTTATACATGAGTTCCATATTGTTATGTAGACCCTCGAGTCGAGTCGCTCATGCCCATAAATTCCGTTGAGTATCTTTGAGAGGAGTTGTATCTTTATGTTCTAAGTCTTGAGTATTGAGTTCCTAATCGTTTTGGGATTTTATTCCTAATCACGGGGCTACTACAAGTTACCCATGAAGTTCCTTGAGTTGAGTAGTTCATGCTCATAATTCCGCAAGAACCTTCTAAATTGAGCATTCTTGAAATGAGTAGTATCATTGAAGTTCTTGAGTTCAAAGTATTGAGTTTTATCTATGGTTATTGAAAACCTTGTATTAAGTCATTCACGACCATAATTTGACATGAACCATATTTTAAGAAGTCTTTTACAAACGTTTTAATTTTGTTTTAAGACTTAAGCATTGAGTTGGGTAAAAAGTAAGAGTAAAGTTCATTTATTCAAAGATAATACGGGAACTAAGTATTCCCAATAGTTAAAATTGTCACGACCCGAGCCTACACCCTAGATGTGGCCAGCACTCGAGAACCATTGCTGGTCCCCAAGCGAACTCTCATCCTGGCTGAATTTAAGTAGAAGACTAACTCAAGCATACAAAACTTAAAAACTGAATAAATATTCACGAAACTAAATAGAAAGCTTTAACTCAATAGAAAACTCTAAATAAAATAAATTATTCAACTCGCCATAAAATAGGCAACTTAAGTCTTTAAAACATTTAATAAAGTAAATAATACAAACTTCTCAACTATACTGACTATATATGAAGCCTCTAACTGATAAAGATGGAAATCAGGACAAGATCCACGACATCCTGACTAAACTAAAAAGTAAATAAAATCCTCCGGAAACAAGGAGGCTCTCCATAGCTAACTTGAACTCCCGGATGTATCAACGAAGCTCCTATTGATGATCCTGAATACATGTGTCTGCATCATGAAAAGATGCAGGCCAAATGGCTTAGTACATGGAATGTACAAGCATGTAAGAGGAATTCTTAAGCATAAACATAGGCTTGAACTTAATAAACAGGTAATATACTTACCTCTTCTCGTACTTACTCAACTCAACTCAACTCAAGAATAAGATAGTCAACTCAAAGATTAGATACTCGACTATGGGTAATCAACTCTGGATACTCAACTAAATAGATTCAACTCATGATGCTCAAGGTTAAAGCAATAGTAAAATATGCAATATATGTGGAGAGCTGTATAACTGTAGATAGCAACTCAATGTATTAAAAAATACAATATAACTCTGTAGGAGTTTCTCTAACAGACAACCACCACTATAAGCCTAAGTGATGATAAAACGTCTTGCCCACGCTGCCAGATCTGTCATATACTTTGCCGTCATGTAGGACGCCTTAACTAATGGATCCACTAGTCTATGCTAAAAAGCATTAAGGAATCATCTAAAAAATATGATCCTTTCTACCCATGATGGCTACATGGTTTATGGAAATGTGAGTTATCTGAACTCAAACTCGTCCCCATATCGGTGCTCAATACTACTCCCAAAATACTCAGCTCATATGTTTAAAAACATAACCTTTTCTTTGATTTGAGATAATTACTCATAAATCTTTCTCTTAAAAGAGATGGTACTCAAACTGCTCAAAACTCTTTTGGAAATCCCAGTTTCCTCTCATCTTAAATGTGAAAACATTTACTCTTGGTAATACTTAGTACCCATATAAAATTTTAAAGAAAATGAAGTTTACTCTTACTCTTTACTCAACTCATATCTTAAGTCCTAAAACAAAGTTAAAACGTTTGTAAAAGACTTCTTAAAATATGGTTCATGCCAAATTATGGACGTGAATGACTCAATGCAAGATTTTCAATGTCCTTAGATAGATCCCAATACTTGGAACTCAAGAACTTCAATGATACTACTCATTTCAAGAATGCTCAACTCATAGGGTTCATGCGGAATTATGAGCATGAACTACTCCATTCAAGGACTCAAAGATGCTTCGCATCTCAAGACTTTTCAACTTATAGGGTTCATGCGGAATTTATGGGGATGAACGACTCGATTCAAGAGTCGAAATAACAATATGGAACTCAGGTAAATGAATATTTTCATTTTCATACTTACTTCCTCAAAACTTAGCTCAAATCGATAGTTGAACTCAAAGGATTCACAATCGAACTCAATACTTTCTTGGACTCTACTCTTAACTCTCTCTTGAATGTGAATTATGAATTCAAGAGTTATGGTTCATGATATGAAGGATATAGGTGATAGTGTATACTCATGAATACATTCTCCTCACTCTCATGCTCACTTACTTGAGTCATGAAACAAGTTACTAGAAGTTGTAGAAGACTCCACAAAAGAACTCAAGGAACTTTCTTAGAATGTTTGAAACAATTCTCAAAACTTAACTCTCAACTCTACCTTGAATTTGAATTATGAATTTAAGGTTATGATCATGTTAGGAATGATTTTTAGGTGCTTAGAAGTAGTTTAGAGTGTTTAGAATCAAAGGGGAGTAAAGGTACCCGTTGAACGAACTGAAATGGACAAAACGATGAAGATCGGATGGGGGCAGGCAACCCTGGCGCTCCGAGTGGCGCGGAGCGCCATACCTTTTACTTCAGAGAAGTGGTTGGGGTGCTCTGGCTGCTGTGGGGCGCCAGGCCCCAACCCAGAAAAATTCGACGACTTTCTTTGCTTGTTTTCTCACCATAACTAGCCTAAAATCGAATGGTTTCTTCCCCCAATCACTTCAATTAGATTACTTAACATAATTACACTTTAATCTACTAAAAAAAACACTCAAATCACTAAATTTCATCTCAAGAAATCATCAAAACCCCAACACAAAAAGATTTAGAATGAACTTCAAGAACACCTATCAAAAACTCATCAAGAACTCTAATCTTTCAACTTCAAGAATGAAATTTCACTGAAAATAACATGATTGGTGTGTGGGTGAACTAACCCAACACTGTGGAAGCTTACATACTTCTTACGAATTAAATCCATGGCGAAAATCCAGAAGAGAACTCAAGAACTTCGATGAACGCCTTGACCCTTTCCTCTTTTCTCTTCTTGAACTCTCAACTAAAACCCTAGGCGTATTTTAGGATTATAAAACTGAACCTAATAGGATTATACCCTTAAAACCTTACTAAAAATGAATTAAATCTGATTTGGTAAGGAAAAAAGACCAGAATACCCCTTACTAATTTCGGGTAACTTTCCTTAACTGGACAGCTCAACTTCAAAGGGGCATATCTCACTCATCCGGACTCGAAATTTAGCAAACTCGGCGGCGTTGGAAAGATAATTAAAAGAACTTTCATTATCTATCATTTAGACCATATAAATCATCCTGTGCTAAAATTTATTGTCATTTGAAGATCCAAAACTCATAACTTAAGTAAAACTTGCAAAATTTCAGATTTTGCTATTTCCAATTTAGTTCTTTTTTGGAACTCAAGGGGCTACATCTAGTGACCTCAACACTTAAGAAATTTTTAATTCCTTGGTAAACTCTCACTCACTACAAAGAATGGTTCGAGTCTTAGTTCAAAAAAATTTATGGGGTATTACAATATACCCCCCCTTGGGATCATTCGTCATCGAAGGACGACTGGACTGCGTATGGGACTGGTTACTCTTACTAGGGTCTGAGTCTAATGGTCTGCTCTTACTATATTCAATATTAACCCAAATCCTAATAATTCTCTATAAGGAATCTCATCCCAAAACTATTACTCTTTACCACCACATTGGGCTCATATCAAGAAACACCTAATGTTTAACAACACCACATTCAAGCTTAGTACTCTAACAACTCCATGGAATCCTAATAACCAGCTCCTTAATAAATTCTTAACACTTGACTTGATTTCTCATCTTATCATCTCCCCCTTAGGTCTAAAGCTAGCACTTGAAAGCTATGGACCTATTCCACATTGACAACTCAATTATGCTATCTAGGCACACATGGAAAATTATAACTTAATTGGAACCTCATCTGGTAACATATCATCTCAGCACACCTCTTAATGCTCTTGTTACTCTTGTGACTTAACCACACTTCACTGTCCTTATCTAAACGTTAGGGTCTTTCACTTGTACCACTCATATTTATTGCAGCTTATCACCTCAATTCCTCACCTACTCTATGTCAAGTCTTCTAGATCAAATATCTAGACTAACATCATCACCCTCAGGTTTCCATTCTTTTGATCATGACACTCACCTCAAATTCAAGCTTAATGTTTATTACTAAACCCAAATATCAATATGATTTCTCGTCTACTATACAAACTCACCACTACTATGCACAAGTTTTAGAAACACTCGTCTACTAGGACCTTATGATAAGTAGTTAATCCTCACCTTGGTATTCATACTTACAATTTACTATCACATTTCCCTTCACAACTTGAGTACTATTCACTCAGTCACTATTCATCAATGCCTAATTAGTTCTATAACACTTTGAATATTATAGGCTCTCCCTCAAAATCATAAGCCTAGCTTAGATCTTTCACCTCATGAATACTCCTACTTTTCTATTCAACACTTACACTTGGTCATTTCCTACACAATGACACTTCATCACCAACTTCTTTCTAGCTACAACACACTCAACCTCCTAGAATGGAATCTTCAATACTCATTACTTCTTAGTCTACCCATAACGGAGAACTCTTCATTAGTAACTTATTAGGTGCATGACTATAATAACATAGCTTGCCAAAACACCATCTCCCTTACTTAGATAACTAAACCTCTACATACTTTCCTCTAACTCTGGGCTCTTTCACTACTAGTGCTCATGATCTCGTAACTCATGATACCTTTTCAGGTGAAAATCTTACCCAACCTCTAAACATACATCCTCCTAAGGATCTCAGGGGAAACAAGGCTTAAGGAAAATAGTACAACTCACTTTTAGCTCAAATGTACAATTCATATAATTATGGGTGCATTCCTCTAAAACTGAACACTTAACTTACTCTTGGGATTCTCTCAAGCCCCTATGGAGTCTCATGACTTTCTCAAGACTCTTGCTAAGAACAACTCATCCATAAGGATCTTTACACTTTACTTTTCAACCACCTCTAGTATGATGGGTAGTCGAATGATTATGAGAAATGCACAAGTATAAATAAATCTCTATGACTTAGCTCTATTGCACGATTAAGAGTATGAAAGAGGGGAAACTTTTCTTAAATGTCTGTAGTCCATCATTTATAGAATTGGGGCCATCACAACCATAAACAAGATCCTACTGACACGGCTACATAGACACCCTAGGACACTCGAACTTTGTGCTCTGATACCAAGTTTGTAACAATCCGAGCCTACACCTTGGATGTGGCCGACACTCGAGAACCATTGCTGGTCCCCAACGAACCCTTATCCTAGCTGACTTCAATCAGAAGACTAACTCAAGCATACAAAGCTTAAAAACTGAATAAATATTCATGAAACTTAAATAGAAAGTTTTAACTTAATAGAAAACTTTGAATAAAATAAATTATTCAACTCGCCATAAAATAGGTAACTTAAGTCTTTAAAACATTTAATAAAATAAATAATACAGAGTATCTATGAAGCCTCTAACTGATAAAGATGGAAGTCGAGACAAGACCCACGACATCCTCACTAAATTGAAAAGTAAATGAAATCCACTGAAAACAAGGAGGCTCACCATAGCTAACTCGAACTCCCGGATGTATCAACGAAGCTCCTGTTGATGATCCTGAGTACCTGTGTCTGCATCATGAAAAGATGCAGGCCAAATGGCTCAGTACGTGGAATGTACGAGCATGTAAGAGGAATTATAAATCATAAACATAAGCTTGAGCTTAATAAACACAAAATATACTTACATCTTCTTGTACTTTCACAACTCAACTCAACTCATCAATAAGATACTCAACTCAAAGATTAGATACTCAACTCAAAGATTATATACTCGACTCTGGGTACTCAACTTTGGATACTCAACTCAATAGACACAACTCATGATACTCAAGGATAAAGCTATAATAAAAGATGCAATATGTATGGAAAGTTGTAAAACTGTAGATAGCAACTCAATGTATTGAAAAATACAATATAACTCTGTGGGAGTTTCTCTAGCCGACAACCACTACTATGAGCCTAAGTGGTGATACAACGTCTTGCCCATGCTGCCAGAACTGTCCAATACTTTGCCGTCATATAGGACGCCTTAACTAATGGATCCACTAGTCTATGCTAAAAAGCACTAAGGAATCATATAAAATGTATGATCCTTTCTACCCATGATGGCTACATGGTTTATGGAGTCGTGAGTTATCTGAACTCAAACTCGTCCCCACATCGGTGCTAAATACTACTCCCAAAATACTCAGCTCATATGTTTTGAAACATTTTTTCTTTGATTTGAGATATTTACTCAAAAATCTTTCTCTTAAAAGAGATGGTACTCAAATTGCTCAAAACTCTTTTGGAAATCTCAGTTTCCTCTCATCTTAAATAAGAAAACATTTACTCTTGGGAATACTTAGTTCCCATATAAAATTTTAAAGAAAATGAACTTTACTCTTACTCTTTACTCAACTCAAATCTTAAGTATTAAAACAAAGTTAAAACATTTGTAAAAGACTTCTTAAAATATGATTCATGCCGAATTATGGATGTGAACGACTCAATGTAAGATTTACAATAACCTTAGATAGATCTCAATACTTGAAACTCAAGAACTTCAACGATACTACTCATTTCAAGAATGCTCAACTCAAAGGTTTCATCCGTAATTATGAGAATTAACTACTCCACTAAAGGAATCAAAGATACTTCTCATCTCAAGACTGCTCAACTTATAGGGTTCATGTCAAATTTATGGCATGAACGACTCGATTCAAGAGTCGAAATAACAATATGGAACTCAGGTAGATGAATCTTTTCATTTTCATACTTACTTCTTCAAAACTTAGCTCAAATCGATAGTTGATCTCAAAGGATACACAATTGAACTCAAATACTTTCTTGGACTCTACTCTTAACTCTCTCTTGAATGTGAATTATGAATTCAAGAGTTATGGTTCATGATATGAAGGATCTAGGTGATAGTGTAAACTCATGAATACATTCTCCTCACTCTCATGCTCACTTACTTGAGTCTTGAAACAAGTTACTAGAAGTTGTAGAAGACTCCACAATAGAACTCAAGGGACTTTCTTAGAATGTTCGAAAGAATTCTCAAAACTTAACTCTCAACTCTACCTTGAATTTGAATTATGAATTCAAGGTTATGATCATGTTAGTAATGATTTCTAGGGGTTTAGAAGTAGTTTACAGTGTTTAGAATCAAAGGGGAGTTAAGGTACCCTTTGAAAGAACTCATACGGACGAAACAATGAAGAACGGGTGGGGGCAGGCGACCCTGGTGCTCTGAGTGGCGTGGGGCGCCAGCCCCTAAACTTCAGAGAGGTGGTTGGGGCGATCTGGCTGGCGTGGGGCGCCAGGCCCAAACCCAGAAAAATTCGACGACTTTCTTTGCTCATTTTCTCACCCTAACACTCCTAGAATCGAACGGTTTCTTCCCCAATCACTTGAATTCGATTACTTAACATAATTACACTTTAATCCACTCAAAACAACACTCAAATCATTAATTTAATCTCAAGAAATCATCAAAACGCCAACACAACAAGATTTAGAATGAACTTCAAGAACACCTATAAAGAACACATCAAGAACTCTAATCTTTCATCTTCAGAAATGAAATTTCGCTAAAAATAACATGATTGGTGTGTGGGTAAACTAAACCAACACTATGGAAGCTTACATACCTCTTAGGAATTAAACCCATGGAGAAAATCCCCAAGAGAACTCAAGAACTTCGACAAACGCCTTGATCATTTCCTCTTTTTTCTTCTTTTCTCTTCTTTTACTCTCAACTAAAACCCTAGGTGTGTATTAGGATTATAAAACTTAACCTAATAAGATTAGACTCTTAAAACCTTACTAAAAATGAATTAAATTTGATTTGGTAAGGAAAAGTCCAAAATACCTCTTACTAATTTTGGGTAACTTTCCTTAACTGGACAACTCAACTTCAAAAAGGCATATCTCAGTCATCCAAACTAGAAATTAGCAAACTCGGCGGTGTTGGAAAGATAATTCAAAGACCTTTCATTAGATATCTTGTAGACCATCTAACTCATCATGTGCTAAAAGTTATGGTTGTTGGAAGTTGATCCAAAACTCATAACTTATGCAAAACTTGCAAAATTTCAGATTGTGCTATTTCCAATTTAGTTCTTTTTTGGAACTCAAGGGGCTACATATAGTGACCTCAACACTTAAGAAATTTTTAATTCTTTGATAAAATCACTACGAAGAACGGTTCGAGTCTTAGTTCGAAATTTTTTCTGCGGTGTTTCAAAAATGTTTTCACATTTGAACAAGAAAGGAAACATCAATTTCCAAGAGAGCCTTTGAGCTAGTTTTTGAGTAATTATCTCAAATCACAGAAATAGTTTTGTTTTTAAAACATATAAGCTGAGTATATTTTGGGAGTAGTATTGAGCACCGATATGGGGGCGCGAGTTCATAATAACTCAAGTCTCCATAAACCATGTAGCCATCATGGGTAGAAAGGATCATACTTTTTAGATGATTCGATAGTAATTTTTAGCATAGACTAGTGGATCCACTTAGTTAAGGTGTTCTATATGACGGCAAAGTATAGGACAGTTCTGGCAGCATGGGCAAGATGTTGTATCATCACTTAGGCTCATAGTGGTGGTTGTCAGTTAGAGAAACTCCCACAGAGTTATATTGTATTTTTATATACACATTGAGTATTATTGTATTTTTCAATACATTGAGTTGCTATATATATATATTGCATCTCTTACGATTGCTTTATCCTTGAGTATCGTGAATTGAGTCTTTCGAGTTGAGCTTCATTGTATCGAGTACCTTATTGTTGAGTTTCACTGAGTTGAGAACCTTATTACTGAGTTGAGTATGTTATCCTTGAGTACTTCTGAGTTGAGTAAGTTTGAGTAGTTTTGAGTATCCTTGAGTATTCCTTGAGTTGAGTAAATTTGAGAAGAGGTAAGTATGTTTCCCTTTTTATCAAGTTGAAGCTTATGTTTATGCTTTAGAATTCCCCTTACATGCTCGTACATTCCATGTACTGAGCCATTCACCCTGCATCCTTTCATGATGCATATTCAGGTATTCGGGATCATCAACATGAGAGTTCGAGTTAACTATGGTAAGCCTCCTTGCTTCTGGAGGAATTCATTTACATTTTACTTTTGTCAATAACAATTGCTGAAAAATCCACAATAGGAAGAATGAGTTTTTAAGCCAATAAAGGAATTGGTGAAAGAGAGAGTAAATGAAATAAAGGACTTTTGTTTTTCTTTCGTGTATTTAGCTCCCAAATGATACTCCTTAAAAAGTAAAATCAATTATGTTTTCATCCATCAAAAGAATGTAAGAAAATAACGTATAAATAATGTAATGAAACATTGCTCTTACTTTAATGAAAAATTTATCATAATACAAAGTAACTTCAAGTCTTCTGAATATTTCCTATATTTTCATACAAAGTTAAGAAAGTGATACTTGAAATAAATGTAAACCATTTCTATGGAAGTAACTCTCCTATTTCACATATACTAATGAGTTAGCAATGTTCACATAGATTTATTACGGAGAGTTAAAAGATGTAACTTAATTAGACTATTTATTATTACACATATACTAACGAATTAGCAATGTTCACTTGTAGTGTCTTTTCATTACAAAAGAATAAGTCTAAGATATAATTTCTATATTGCTTAATTAGACTATTTATTACAATAAATAGAGGCATATGCATGATGGGGTGAAATAGAATAGAGAATTAAACATGAAACAAAATGGCTTCTGACATATTTACAAAACACCATTACATATCTTAAACGTAAAAAGCAATTTATGAACAAACATATAATATTTTCATATTTTATGTTCTGTGGAGCAATGAACTAAGGTGTCTTTGAGCCTCGGATCTACACTCCTTTGCAAATGAAAATGAGTCTTGCTCGAGTGAATTAAAATGCAAAGTCTCGGTTCTAGCTAGTGCCAACAGAGAAGCACAAAGCTAAGAGAAACATAAAGGTATTATCAAGCTTTTGGGTGTAGAAGGCGGCTAAAATCCTGTTCAAATGGATTCCAAATGCTAATAATTATAGGAGTAGAAAATTAGGGTTCTTAGTTTGGGTGGGATTTTGGACGTTGGGGTAGGTTTTGGAGAGACTTGTAAGCTTCACGTGATTGAGAAGAAAGTAGCATGCAAATGGAGTAACTTGCCTTTGTCCATGGTTGACAAGCCTTGCTGTTTTTTCTGAAAATGGAAGGGAAGAAAAAGAAGAGAGTTGAGGGAGAGAGTGCGGCTGCTAGGAATTTTTTATCAGTAAGGAAGTGAAGCCCTAATTGATTTAAAACTCATAGGGGGCATTTAGGGTATTTTAGATTGTTAAGTTGAGGCTAAAATGGGAAATTAAAGTCATTTTAAGTATGAAAAGGGTTGATGGAGTTGTGGGCTGCTACGTTTGGGCCATTGTTTTGGAGCTTCTTGGCAGATTTGGGTTGCTATTTGGGAAAATTGTACATAATGGCAAACTATTAATTCAAATTCAATGGTATAACCACACTTTGATTTAATTGTGCCCTGTAGCAAACTGTTTGTCAGTCGCCTCTCTCCCTCTCACTCTCGCTCGCCACTCTCCCTCTCTCGCTCGCTCTCGCTCGCCTCTCTCACTTTATACAAACATAAATGTATAAATTGTGTTTCTGTTTGTATAAAGTGAGAGAAAATTGTATATACACATGCAAATACATATATCTTCGTCCTATACACTTATAATTATACAATACAAATATTCCCCTGTCCAGTTCTCTTTTGTTTTTCTCTCTTTCTCACTTTATACAAACACAGATTATACAAAATACAATGTATAATTTGTGTTTGTATAAAGCGAGAGAGAGAACGATATTTGATATACAAACGTTTTATTTCGATTCAATTGTTTACAAATTCAAATTTTATACAGATATACAAACATATAAAATTAAATTGAGAGACTCTCAACGATTTATACAAACAAGAGGCTGACAATAATTTATACAAATGGCCTGCCAGCGAAATTATACAAATTTGAAGAGGAGCCAGCGAATTATATAATTGCTTGTTTTGTATATATGTATAACGAAATAGCCTAGTCATAGCATGTTTGCTATGGAGTGCAATTATGCAAACTTTGCTATAGCATACAAATATGAATTTTGTGTTTGCTATATGTGAAAGTTGCTCTTGTTATTTCCTAGTCAATTGTTGAAGTATTTTGGGTCTTTTCCTTATGCAAAATAATTCTTCCGAGCTTCTAATTTATTAACTAGAATAATATATATGATATGATGACAATTAATAATTTACAAAATATTACAAATTTACACTAATATAAAATATAGATACAAAATATTGACTTATAGCTAATTTAAAAAGTAAGAAATTTGAAATAAGATGATGACAATAGAAAGTTTAAAAGTAGTTTTATTACTAATTCTAAGCGAAAACATGACGACCAAAAGACCATAATAATAACAACAGTAGTAGTAGCAAGACGAAAATGTAATAGGAATTAAATAGAAAAATTAATCATTAACTTAAAAGCTCAAACAAATGTAATTTGAAGAAATGAGGGTCAAAATTGGGTTTCAACACATAGGACATTCAAATAACATCCTTTGCTAGGAACCAGTAATAATTCCAAACAATTTCATCAGAAGTTAACACCGAGAGTTTTTCTTCACATGCTAGTATCCTTTTTGGAAAATAAACTTTCACTACCCTATCCTTGTGAATGGATACATAATTAGACCAGTTAGGAGTCAATCTTGGCGCATGATTATGATGATAGAGATGTTCCAAAAACCACACTTGTAACAAGATGTTGCATCCCTAAAATAGGTGGCCCCTGTTTTGCTCATTGTTAATGCACAGAATATATCTGCATGAATCATGGGTATAATGGTAGGGTTTTCCATTTTAATCAACGCCTTCACCAACCCAGCCAGACGAATGTCGATATGCTTGTCTCTTTCAGGAAAAATAATAAGCGCCAAAAATGTGACCATGAAGGCAAAACGTCCATTCACTTTCCAAGCTTCCATGACCCCTTGATTGCTGAGTTGCTATTGGTATTTATCAAAATCATCCTTATTACGATACCTCTCATATAGAAAACTCAAAAATATCCATCGATTTTTCAGACTCTCCTTCTTTATCTTGTTAATTTTAACTAGGACCAGAAACTTGTTGCTATCGACGCTCTTAAGGGATTATAAGTATTTTGTTACGAAGATCAGCGTCCAGAATACTAGACCCTTTTCCCATGAAGCTAACAATTTCCTCTATAGTTGGAGTTATTTTAAATTCCGAGAAGCTAAACACATTATTTTATTTGGATCCCAAAAATGAATCAATGCCTCGATCACATCTCTTCTAGGGTCAATTTTCCATCAAATGTACAAGATGACCCAAATGATCATTTACCCTTCTCTTCTCTTAATCTCCCATACTTATCCACCATCTCCATGGATCCACTGTATCGTATCAACAATCAAGCATTTCAGAATTTCTCTAATTCTAGGTTTCTTAGAGTTATGTCCTTTAGTTGGAGGCATCATTCGTACCTTTAAATAGAAGATAATCAAAATTAAAGATTTCACTTGGTTGACATAAGCTTTAATCAAGGACACAAAAAAAATAAAGACTTTTTTTAACAAAGGTAAACACCTCTTTTAGAAACACTGAATTCGAAAAAAGATTCCTACGTATCTCATTAAAGTGAGAATCATGTGTGTAGTTAATTCAAAACAAATTGACTCTCTTTTAAAAGACCCCTTTTTGAACCTTTTTTTTTTTTATAAAAGTGAAAGACAAGTCATTTTGAAGTCAAATCAACAATGTGAAGTTGTCTAACCAATTTATCTTCAAATAGCTCATAAAAGAACATGTTGGTCTAGAGTGGGTGCCTCTCTTAAACAACCCCGTCACCTGTGTCGAGTACCTGCTAGGCCAAATGCACATGATACAAACAAATGTAGCCTACTAGAAATAATATTTGTGTATTGTTCTACTAGGTCTATCACCCTATATGGAAAAGGTATCTAGACTGACTTACTCCAGCGAACAACTCGAATCGGGGAGGGTCAGCTTTCCGATAGTAGAGCTATTTTGATTTAACTAGTGGTCTAACCTCGCCTAACATGTGTGACTAAAATCCTAAACCAAGAGCGTAACTGCTTACTGACTCATCTCAAGTAGAAGTCTTGTGGAGCGTATCCGCACACACATTGTATAATGGATGTTCCAAGATATTCAAATGGGTGCGCGAGAGATGATAGTTTATATATAAAATCACACAACATCAAGGTACTAAATCAACAAAGAGCATATTAGACAACAAACATACTATATATATATATCTGATCAATAAATAAAGCCAAACAAAATCAATGTACAAAGCTCGAGTTCTAAAAAAAAGTACCCGGCAGAGTGGTCAAATCTATCACACCCTTTTTTTTTTCTTTCTGAAATGTGAGTGTTTTAAAATATTAAAATAAAGAAAGAAAAAATTATTTATTTAGAGTCGCCATTTGGAATCAATTTTTTTTGTATTTCAAGTCACGTTATAAATTTCTAATTAAAAAGGATATAACTCTATATTTCTTAGTCTACGAAAACAAAATATCAGGTAAGAAATTCTATTAATAATGAAGAAGGTGTGAGGCACCCCCTAGTCTCATGGTTCTAGCAGGTTGCTTTATTAACCCATGTTTGGCTAAAAATAATTTTCGAAGATAACAAATTTGTGTTGGTCACTAATTTTTACAAATTTGATTAGTGTAATATTATAGCCTAGAAGTGTAGCCACACTTAAGACCTCCTTTTATTTAGAAAATACAAAACACAACAAGGATCGCAGCCGAATAAATGGAGGTATTGAATAAAAGAAAATTTGAAAAAGTAATTAATGAATCAAAAAATTTGTTGTAAAATATAAACATAAAAAAATAAATACATTTATATATAAAAAAAAAAACTTTTCTTTAGCAAAACATACATCTATGTGTTAACTTCATAATAAAAAATAAGAAAAAAATAAAAATACAACTAACATCAAATTAACAAAAAGAAAAAAAGTACTTAACAATAAAACATAATTATATCCAAATATCAAGACATACTTAATTAATTTAGACAAAGATTAACATAAATAATTAATCAAACACAAAGAACATACTTCATTATTTGTACGCTCATAAAATTACATTGCAAATTGATTAGGGAAATACCTAAAAGTGGTGATGACAAGCAATAATGAAAGTCAATGCTAGTAGAAGTCACACCCAAATAAAGATCAAATTATTATTTTTTAAACTTTCTAAGTCTTTCTATTTTTTTCTCGATATTATTATTTGCTTCTCAATTTTTTTTTTGCTAAGGATCTTCTATTTTCTTCTCTTGTTTCTTTTGTTTTTTAGGAAAATGAAAGAAGAAGGGGGTGTAAATAGGTTAAGATTATGAAGCACCACATCTTCTTGAAAACTTAACAATCAATGCATGCATGAGACTTTTTGTCTTCATAATGTACAGCCCAAAATGGCCAAGGAATTTTTTTCCCCTTTTTCTTATTTCAAGAAAAGATAATTGAAAAGGACTTCATTTCTCTTTAGAGGGTCTCATTTTCTTTTATTCATTAACCAGTAAAATTACCCGCGCTTCGCACAGGAATTTAATATTACGGAATTTATAAAATAATACTGCCACGGATCTCTCTTGTTTAAGTCCACTCTTTTCAGACTCAGACTATTTTTTCAAGGTGTTGTTTAGTTTCGGGATTGTACACCTTGTTCTTAGACTTGTTAGTAGAGTTTTGGTACATTGACTTTCAAGTTCTAGGGGTTAAGACTTCCACATTAGTTTGGTTAAGTTATTATTTAAGCCTTTGGAGTTTATAGGTACTCCGTATTTCTTTTGGTCATTTAAACTTGCTTCCGTAACCTTAAATGCTTTAGTATTTTGATTTAGTTGGTTAGCTAATTAGTATTAACGGTTCTCCCACCAGAGGGATAGTGTGGGTGCCAATCACGATGGTCTGGGTCGTGACAATAACCCCTAAGAAATGCAAGTAGTGGTACCAAAACTCTAATCTAACCAATAGTTATTAATGGGGATGCAACCGCGAAACTAAAAACATAACTTACCGACTAATATCTTTGAGAATATTATAATTTACTTTATTTTTATTGTATTTAATTTTTTCCTGAAGGAAGCAAATATAAATAGTGTTGTGGAACACGTCTCTTTATTTGTACTATGTATAAAAAAATAATGCTATTTTTATAAATGATTTCAGTTAACTCAATTATGGGTTGGAGTTTTGATTTTGATTTTTATTTTTGGAGATTAAAATGAGTTAGGACCATTTTACTTAATTCTTATCTTGCCTAATCTAGTTTCCCCTATTCATATGGGTGATTGCAATTAATTCATTTTAATCCATCCAAATGCAGTTCAGTTCCTTATTTTCCACAAGTATTAGTAAGAAAATGTATTAAATAAAACAGGTGTACACAACAACTTGATAACAATAGGCATCATATCTTCATTAATTTTTATATGATCTAAACTTCATTGCATTTAATTAACATAAATACAAGAAAGTATACACAAACTTTGTACTACATTATTTAAGGACCAATCATCAATGAAAAAAATAAGTGTCAATTCTACAAACATGAAAAAAAAAAATTTGCCTTTGTTTTTCTTGCTTTCTTCCTTTTTGGGACTAAAAAAATGGTTCAAGCTATTCGACCATATGAGAGTTTAACAACAAAAGGTAAAAGAATCTTTCAACCTTTTTTGGTGATTCACAAAATTTCAAAGTTGCATGATGGTCCACTTAATCCAGGATCTTCACATCGTTTGGTTCCTGGGGGCTCTGACCCACGATAGAGTCCAGATCACCCGCCAACAGCACCAATCAAGTCAAACAAAATTATATATACAAACTTAACCTTTTAGCTTTATATTTTTTATTGAAGAAAGTTTTTGTCATTTCTCTTGAACCTAGATTGGAAGCGTACTATGATTATTAGATACTCATATCGTTACAATTGAAAACAAATAGTATTTTTTTTAATCTAGTATGCATATTTAGTCCATGAATGAAATAACAATTGAAAAATGTGTAGTCTTTGTACCAATATTGAAAGTCTATAGTTATAATTATCTTATTCTTTTTTTTCTTGAGGGGGGGGGGGGGGGGGG